>JAVTVY010054595.1:0-31486 GCA_036873755.1 Hanleya hanleyi | reverse complement strand
AGACCGCTATTCAGTCCGGCATGTAAACGGTCATTCGTAGTAGCGCCCCCTAGCGCCCGATGTAGGGACTGATGACTCCAACTTGTAGCCCATGAAATACTCTCTCATTATACCTATTTATAAGTTCGAAGTGTATATATTATTGTCTGTGGCGATCTAGACCGCTATTCAGATATGCGAGACCGCTATTCAGACCGCCATGTAAACGGTCATTCGTAGTAGCGCCCCCTAGCGTCCGATGTAGGGACTGATGACTCCAATTGTAGCCCATGAAATGCTCTCTCATTATTCCTATTTATAAGTTTGAAGTGTATATATTATTTTCTCTGGCGACCTAGACCGCTATTCAGATATGCCAGACCGCTATTCAGACCGGCATGTAAACGGTCATCCGTATTAGCACACCCTAGCGTCCGATGTAGGGACTGATGACTCCAACTTGTAGCCCATGAAATACTCTCTCATTATTCCTATTTATAAGTTCGAAGTGTATATATTATTGTCTCTGGCGATCTAGACCGCTATTCAGATATGCCAGACCGCTATTCAGACCGGCATGTAAACGGTCATCCGTAGTAGCACACCCTAGCGTCCAATGAAGGGACTGATGACCCTAACTTGTAGCCCATGTAATACTCTCTCATTATACCTATTTATAAGTTCGAAGTGTATATATTATTGTCTCTGGCCACCTAGATCGATATTCAGATAAGACAGACCGCTATTCAGACCGACATGTAAACGGTCATTCATAGTAGCGCTCCCTGGCGCCCGATAAAGGAACTGAAGACTCCATCTTTTAGCCGATGGCATGCTCTATCGACATGCCTATTTTTAAGATCCAAGCATTTATATTTTCGGCTCTGACAAGCTAGGCCGCTATTCAGATAGGCCAGACCGCTATTCAGACCGGCATGTAAACGGCCATTCGTAGTACCGCCCCCTAGAGTCCGATGTAGGGACTGAAAACTCTAACTTGTAGCTAATGAAATACTCTCTCACTATACCTATTTATAAGTTCCATGTGTTTATATTATTGTCTCTGGCGATCTAGACCGCTATTCAGATAAGACAGACCGCTATTCAGACGGACATGTAAACGGTCATTCGTAGTAGCGCCCCTAGCATCCGATGTAGGGACTGATGGCTCCAACTTGTAGCCCATCAAATACTCTCTCATTATACCTATTTATAAGCTCGAAGTGTATATATTATTGTCTCTGGCCACCTAGATCGATATTCAGATAAGACAGACCGCTATTCGGACCGACATGTAAACGGTCATTCATAGTAGCGCCCCCTGGCGCCCGATAAAGGAACTGAAGACTCCATCTTTTAGCCGATAGCATGCTCTCTCGACATGCCTATTTTTAAGATCCAAGCATTTATATTTTCGGCTCTGACAAGCTAGATCGCTATTCAGATAGGCCAGACCGCTATTCAGACCGGCATGTAAACGGCCATTCGTAGTAGCGCCCCCTAGAGATGTAGGGACTGAAGACTCCAAATTGTAGCTAATGAAATACTCTCTCATTATACCTATTTATAAGTTCGATGTGTTTATATTATTGTCTCTGGCGATCTAGATCGCTATTCAGATATGCCAGACCGCTATTCAGACCGGCATGTAAACGGCCATTCGTAGTAGCGCCCCCTAGAGTTCGATGTAGGGACTAAAGACTCCAACTTGTAGCTAATGAAATACTCTCTCATTATTCCTATTTATAAGTTCGAAGTGTATATATTATTGTCTTTGGCGACCTAGACCGCTATTCAGATATGCCAGACCGCTATTCAGACCGGCATGTAAACGGTCATCCGTAGTAGCACACCCTAGCGTCCGATGTAGGGACTGATGACTCCAACTTGTAGCCCATGTAATACTCTCTCATTATACCTATTTATAAGTTCGAAGTGTATATATTATTGTCTCTGGCCACCTAGATCGATATTCAGATAGGCCAGACCGCTATTCAGATAGGTCAGACCGCTATTCAGACCGGCATGTAAACGGTCATTCGTAGTGGCGCCGCCTAGCGTCCGATGTAGGGACTGAAGACTGCAACTTGTAGCCAATGAAACACTCTCTCATTATACCTATTTATAAGTTCGACGTGTTTATATTATTGTCTCTGGCGATCTAGACCGCTATTCAGATAGGACAGACCGCTATTCAGACCGACATGTAAACGGTCATTCATAGTAGCGCCCCCTGGCGCCCGATAAAGGAACTGAAGGCTCCATCTTTTAGCCGATGGCATGCTCTTTCGACATGCCTATTTTTAAGATCCAAGCATTTATATGTTCGGCTCTGACAAGCTAGACCGCTATTCAGATAGGCCAGACCGCTATTCAGACCGGCATGTAAACGGCCATTCGTAGTAGCGCCCCCTAGAGTCCGATGTAGGGACTGAAAACTCTAACTTGTAGCTAATGAAATACTCTCTCATTATACCTATTTATAAGTTCGATGTGTTTATATTATTGTCTCTGGCGATCTAGACCGCTATTCAGATAAGACAGACCGCTATTCAGGCGGACATGTAAACGGTCATTCGTAGTAGCGCCCCTAGCATCCGATGTAGGGACTGATGGCTCCAACTTGTAGCCCATGAAATACTCTCTCATTATACCTATTTATAAGTTCGAAGTGTATATATTATTGTATCTGGCGATCTAGACCGCTATTCGGATATGCCAGACCGTTATTCAGACCGGCATGTAAGCGGTCATTCGTAGTGGCGCCCCCTAGCGTTCGATGTAGGGACTGAAGACTCCAACTTGTAGCCAATGAAATACTCTCTCATTATAACTATTTATGACTTCGAAGTGTTTATATTATTGTCTCTGGCAATCTAGACCGCTATTCAGATAGGACAGACCGCTATTCAGACCGACATGTAAACGGTCATTCGTAGTAGCGCCCCCTGTCGCCCGATAAAGGAACTGAAGACGCCATCTTTTATCCGATGGCATGCTCTCTCGACATGCCTATTTTTAAGATCCAAGCATTTATATTTTTGGCTCTGACAAGCTAGACCGCTATTCAGATAGGCTAGACCGCTATTCAGATAGGTCAGACCGCTATTCAGACCGGCATGTAAACGGTCATTCGTACTAGCGCCCCCTAGCGTCCGATGTAGGGACTGAAGACTCCAACTTGTAGCCAATGAAATACTCTCTCATTATACCTATTTATAAGTTCGAAATTATTGTCTCTGGCGATCTAGACCGCTATTCAGATATGCCAGACGGCTATTCAGACCGGCATGTAAACGGTCATTCGTAGTAGCGTCCCCTAGCGTCCGATGTAGGGACTGAAGACTCCAACTTGTAGCCAATGAAATACTCTCTCATTATACTTATTTATAAGTTTGAAGTGTTTATATAATGGTCTCTGGCGATCTAGACCGCTATTCGGATATGCCAGACCACTATTCAGACCGGCATGTAAACGGTCATTCATAGTAGCGCCCCCTAGCGTCCGATGTAGGGACTGAAGACTCCAACTTGTAGCCAATGAAATACTCTCTCATTAAACCTATTTATAAGTTCGAAGTGTTTATATTATTGTCTCTGGCGATCTAGACCGCTATTCAGATAGGGAAGACCGCTATTCTGACCGACATGTAAACGGTCATTCATAGTAGCGCCCCCTGGCGCCCGATAAGGGAACTGAAGACTCCATCTTTTAGCCGATGCTCTATTGTCATGCCTATTTTTAAGTTCCAACCATTTATATTTTCGGCTCTGACAAGCTAGACCGCTATTCAGATAGGCCCGACCGCTATTCAGATAGGTCAGACCGCTATTCAGACCGGCATGTCAACGGTCATTCGTACTAGCGCCCCCTAGCGTCCGATGTAGGGACTGACCACTCCAACTTGTAGCCCATGAAATACTCTCTCATTATACCTATTTATAAGTTCGAAGTGTATGTATTATTGTCTCTGGCGATCTAGACCGCTATTCAGATATGCCAGACGGCTATTCAGACCGGCATGTAAACGGTCATTCGTAGTAGCGCCCCCTAGCGTCCGATGTAGGGACTGATGACTCCAACTTGTAGCCCGTGAAATACTCTCTCATTATTCCTATTTATAAGTTCGAAGTGTATATATTATTGTCTCTGGCGATCTAGACCGCTATTCAGATATGCCAGACCGCTATTCAGACCGGCATGAAAACGGTCATTCGTAGTAGCGCCCCCTAGCGTCCGATATAGGGACTAAAGACTCCAACTTGTAGCCAATAAAATACTCTCTCATTATACCTATTTATAAGTTCGAAGTGTTTATATTATTGTCTCTGGCGATCTAGACCGCTATTCAGATAGGACAGTCCGCTATTCAGACCGACATGTAAACGGTCATTCATAGTAGCGCCCCCTGGCGCCCGATAAAGGAACTGAAGACTCCATCTTTTAGCCGATGGCATGCTCTCTCGACATGCCTATTTTTAAGCTCCAACCATTTATATTTTCGGCTCTGACAAGCTAGACCGCTATTCAGATAGGCTAGACCGCTATTCAGATAGGTCAGACCGCTATTCAGACCAGCATGTAAACGGCCATTCGTAGTAGCGCCCCCTAGCGTCCGATGTAGGGACTGATGATTCCAACTTGTAGCTAATGAAATACTCTCTCATTATACCTATTTATAAGTTCGATGTGTTTATATTTTTGTCTCTGGCGATCTAGACCGCTATTCAGATAAGACAGACCGCTATTCAGACGGACATGTAAACGGCCATTCGTAGTAGCGCCCCTAGCGTCCGATGTAGGGACTGATGGCTCCAACTTGTAGCCCATGAAATACACTCTCATTATACCTATTTATAAGTTCGAAGTGTATATATTATTGTCTCTGGCGATCTAGAACGCTATTCGGATATGCCAGACCGCTATTCAGACCGGCATGTAAGCGGTCATTCGTAGTAGCGCCCCCTAGCGTCCGATGTAGGGACTGAAGATTCCAACTTGTAGCCAATGAAATACTCTCTCATTATACCTATTTATAAGTTCGAAATTATTGTCTCTGGCGATCTAGACCGCTATTCAGATATGCCAGACGGCTATTCAGATCGGCATGTAAACGGTCATTCGTAGTAGCGCCCCCTAGCGTCCGATGTAGGGACTGAAGACTCCAACTTGTAGCCAATGAAATACTCTCTCATTATACCTATTTATAAGTTTGAAGTGTTTATATAATGGTCTCTGACGATCTAGACCGCTATCCGGATATGCCAGACCACTATTCAGACCGGCATGTAAACGGTCATTCGTAGTAGCGCCCCCTAGCGTCCGATGTAGGGACTGAAGACTCCAACTTGTAGCCAATGAAACACTCTCTCATTATACCTATTTATAAGTTCGACGTGTTTATATTATTGTCTCTGGCGATCTAGACCGCTATTCAGATAGGACAGACCGCTATTCAGACCGACATGTAAACGGTCATTCATAGTAGCGCCTCCTGGCGCCCGATAAAGGAACTGAACACTCCATCTTTTAGCCAATGGCATGCTCTCTTGGCATGCCTATTTTTAAGATCCAAACATTTATATTTTTGGCTCTGACAAGCTAGACCGCTATTCAGATAGGCCAGACCGCTATTCAGATAGGTCAGACCGCTATTCAGACCGGCATGTAAACGGCCATTCGTAGTAGCGCCGCCTAGCGTCCGATGTAGGGACTGAAGACTCCAACTTGTAGCCAATGAAATACTCTCTCATTATACCTATTTATAATTTCGAAGTGTTTATATTATTGTCTCTGGCGATCTAGACCGCTATTCAAGTATGCCAGACCGCTATTCAGTCCGGCATGTAAACGGTCATTCGTAGTAGCGCCCCCTAGCGCCCGATGTAGGGACTGATGACCCCAACTTGTAGCCCATGAAATACTCTCTCATTATACCTATTTATAAGTTCGAAGTGTATATATTATTGTCTCTGGCGATCTAGACCGCTATTCAGATAAGACAGACCGCTATTCAGACCGGCATGTAAACGGTCATTCGTAGTAGCGCCCACTAGCGTCCGATGTAGGGACTGATGACTCCAATTGTAGCCCATGAAATGCTCTCTCATTATTCCTATTTATAAGTTCGAAGTGTATATATTATTGTCTCTGGCGATCTAGACCGCTATTCAGATATGCCAGACCGCTATTCAGACCGGCATGTAAACGGTCATCCGTAGTAGCACACCCTAGCTTCCGATGAAGGGACTGATGACGCCAACTTGTAGCCCATGTAATACTCTCTCATTATACCTATTTATAAGTTCGAAGTGTATATATTATTGTCTCTGGCCATCTAGATCGATATTCAGATAAGACAGACCGCTATTCAGACCGACATGTAAACGGTCATTCATAGTAGCGCGCCCTGGCGCCCGATAAAGGAACTGAAGACTCCATCTTTTAGCCGATGGCATGCTCTCTCGACATGCCTATTTTTAAGGACCAAGCATTTATATTTTCGGCTCTGACAAGCTAGATCGCTATTCAGATAGGCCAGACCGCTATTCAGACCGGCATGTAAACGGCCATTCGTAGTAGCGCCCCCTAGAGTCCGATGTAGGGACTGAAAACTCCAACTTGTAGCTAATGAAATACTCTCTCATTATACCTATTTATAAGTTCGATGTGTTTATATTATTGTCTCTGGCGATCTAGACCGCTATTCAGATAAGACAGACCGCTATTCAGACGGACATGTAAACGGTCATTCGTAATAGCGCCCCTAGCATCCGATGTAGGGACTGATGGCTCCAACTTGTAGCCCATGAAATACTCTCTCATTATACCTATTTATAAGTTCGAAGTGTATATATTATTGTCTCTGGCGATCTAGACCGCTATTCGGATATGCCAGACCGCTATTCAGACCGGCATGTAAGCGGTCATTCGTAGTAGCGCCCCCTAGCGTCCGATGTAGGGACTGAAGACTCCAACTTGTAGCCAATGAAATACTCTCTCATTATAACTCTTTATGAGTTCGAAGTGTTTATATTATTGTCTCTGGCAATCTAGACCGCTATTCAGATAGGACAGACCGCCATTCAGACCGACATGTAAACGGTCATTCATAGTAGCGCCCCCTGTCGCCCGATAAAGGAACTGAAGACGCCATCTTTTATCCGATGGCATGCTCTCTCGACATGCCTATTTTTAAGATCCAAGCATTTATATTTTTGGCTCTGACAAGCTAGACCGCTATTCAGATAGGCCAGACCACTATTCAGATAGGTCAGACCGCTATTCAGACCGGCATGTAAACGGTCATTCGTAGTAGCGCGCCCTAGCGTCCGATGTAGGGACTGATGACTCCAACTTGTAGCCCATGAAATACTCTCTCATTATTCCTATTTATAAGTTCGAAGTGTATATATTATTGTCTCTGGCGATCTAGAGCGCTATTCAGATATGCCAGACCGCTATTCAGACCGGCATGAAAACGGTCATTCGTAGTAGCGCCCCCTAGCGTCCGATGTAGGGACTGAAGACTCCAACTTGTAGCTAATAAAATACTCTCCCATTATACCTATTTATAAGTTCGAAGTGTTTATATTATTGTCTCTGGCGATCTAGACCGCTATTCAGATAGGAAAGACCGCTATTCAGACCGACATGTAAACGGTCATTCATAGTAGCGCCCCCTGGCGCCCGATAAAGGAACTGAAGACTCCATCTTTTAGCCGATGGCATGCTCTCTTGACATGCCTATTTTTAAGATCCAAACATTTATATTTTTGGCTCTGACAAGCTAGACCGCTATTCAGATAGGCCAGACCGCTATTCAGATAGGTCAGACCGCTATTCAGACCGGCATGTAAACGGCCATTCGTAGTAGCGCCGCCTAGCGTCCGATGTAGGGACTGAAGACTCCAACTTGTAGCCAATGAAATACTCTCTCATTATACCTATTTATAATTTCGAAGTGTTTATATTATTGTCTCTGGCGATCTAGACCGCTATTCAAGTATGCCAGACCGCTATTCAGTCCGGCATGTAAACGGTCATTCGTAGTAGCGCCCGATGTAGGGACTGATGACTCCAACTTGTAGCCCATGAAATACTCTCTCATTATACCTATTTATAAGTTCGAAGTGTATATATTATTGTCTCTGGCGATCTAGACCGCTATTCAGATAAGACAGACCGCTATTCAGACCGGCATGTAAACGGTCATTCGTAGTAGCGCCCCCTAGCGTCCGATGTAAGGACTGATGACTCCAATTGTAGCCCATGAAATGCTCTCTCATTATTCCTATTTATAAGTTCGAAGTGTATATATTATTGTCTCTGGCGATCTAGACCGCTATTCAGATATGCCAGACCGCTATTCAGACCGGCATGTAAACGGTCATCCATAGTAGCACACCCTAGCGTCCAATGTAGGGACTGATGACCCTAACTTGTAGCCCATGTAATACTCTCTCATTATACCTATTTATAAGTTCGAAGTGTATATATTATTGTCTCTGGCCATCTAGATCGATATTCAGATAAGACAGACCGCTATTCAGACCGACATGTAAACGGTCATTCATAGTAGCGCGCCCTGGCGCCCGATAAAGGAACTGAAGACTCCATCTTTTAGCCGATGGCATGCTCTCTCGACATGCCTATTTTTAAGATCCAAGCATTTATATTTTCGGCTCTGACAAGCTAGACCGCTATTCAGATAGGCCAGACCGCTATTCAGACCGGCATGTAAACGGCCATTCGTAGTAGCGCCCCTAGAGTCCGATGTAGGGACTGAAAACTCCAACTTGTAGCTAATGAAATACTCTGTCATTATACCTATTTATAAGTTCGATGTGTTTATATTATTGTCTCTGGCGATCTAGACCGCTATTCAGATAAGACAGACCGCTATTCAGACGGACATGTAAACGGTCATTCGTAATAGCGCCCCTAGCATCCGATGTAGGGACTGATGGCTCCAACTTGTAGCCCATGAAATACTCTCTCATTATACCTATTTATAAGTTCGAAGTGTATATATTATTGTCTCTGGCGATCTAGACCGCTATTCGGATATGCCAGACCGCTATTCAGACCGGCATGTAAGCGGTCATTCGTAGTAGCGCCCCCTAGCGTCCGATGTAGGGACTGAAGACTCCAACTTGTAGCCAATGAAATACTCTCTCATTATAACTCTTTATGAGTTCGAAGTGTTTATATTATTGTCTCTGGCAATCTAGACCGCTATTCAGATAGGACAGACCGCCATTCAGACCGACATGTAAACGGTCATTCATAGTAGCGCCCCCTGTCGCCCGATAAAGGAACTGAAGACGCCATCTTTTATCCGATGGCATGCTCTCTCGACATGCCTATTTTTAAGATCCAAGCATTTATATTTTTGGCTCTGACAAGCTAGACCGCTATTCAGATAGGCCAGACCACTATTCAGATAGGTCAGACCGCTATTCAGACCGGCATGTAAACGGTCATTCGTAGTAGCGCGCCCTAGCGTCCGATGTAGGGACTGATGACTCCAACTTGTAGCCCATGAAATACTCTCTCATTATTCCTATTTATAAGTTCGAAGTGTATATATTATTGTCTCTGGCGATCTAGAGCGCTATTCAGATATGCCAGACCGCTATTCAGACCGGCATGAAAACGGTCATTCGTAGTAGCGCCCCCTAGCGTCCGATGTAGGGACTGAAGACTCCAACTTGTAGCTAATAAAATACTCTCCCATTATACCTATTTATAAGTTCGAAGTGTTTATATTATTGTCTCTGGCGATCTAGGCCGCTATTCAGATAGGAAAGACCGCTATTCAGACCGACATGTAAACGGTCATTCATAGTAGCGCCCCCTGGCGCCCGATAAAGGAACTGAAGACTCCATCTTTTAGCCGATGGCATGCTCTCTCGACATGCCTATTTTTAAGCTCCAACCATTTATATTTTCGGCTCTGACAAGCTAGACCGCTATTCAGATAGGCCAGACCGCTATTCAGATAGGTCAGACCGCTATTCAGACCGGCATGTAAACGGTAGCCCATGAAATACTCTCTCAATATACCTATTTATAAGTTCGAAGTGTATATATTATTGTCTCTGGCGATCTAGACCGCTATTCAGACCGACATGTAAACTGTCCTTCATAGTAGCGCCCCCTGGCGACCGATATGGGAACTGAAGACTCCATGTTCTAGCTCGTGATATACTCTCTGAACAGTCCTATTTACAAGTTCGAAACATTTGTATTATCGGATCTGGCAAGGTAGACCGCTATTCAGATAGGCCAGACCGCTATTCGGATAGCCAGAGACTCATAAGAGCGCCCCTAGCAGCGCCCCCTGGAGTCAGATTTGGAATATGACTATGAAAACATATCAAGCAGGACTTTCTCTCTTACTATGCAGAGTTTGGAGTTCAAAGTACTCATAATAAAGAAAATACAGATGTTTTTCTCCATATCTGAAGAAATAATGACTGGTCCCCTCGAATAACGAACTGCGAACTGCGAACCGCGGTCTAACTTTACGAACGTGGACAACAGCCTGATTTTGCGAGTGGAAAGCTTCAACGTGAATAGAGTTTCTGGGCACAACAATACAACTAGGCGGATGGCTTTGCAGAAATACAAAGGTCTGAATAATATAAGCTTACGTTTCCGGCCGACATAAAACCCGTGTATCCCTGTTGCAGCATAGGCAAGAACGGCACAAAATCAACTACTCAACATTTATCAGAGAAGCTCAAAGCGGGTCACGGCTCCATGCGCAAGATCAATCTATTGCACGAGAATTATATCGGAACACCCGCATTATGTGCACAAAAGATTCCCCATCATCAATTCAATTGATAAAAAAATGTAAACTGAAGGTGGGCAACCATTTTGGAGGCGAAAACGGGCTAAATTAGTTTGTTGCTTCGATCACGATGTATACACTATTCAGTAACGTCGGAGTTGTTTCCCATAATAACATTCACCTGCACTATAACGCAATCATGTAGCTCCATCCACAAAGTGTACTGGCATTACTAACCTACACGTCTGCCAAATGATATCGAAAATGTCAAGCTTTTCACGTAAAGGTAGCACTGTAGCCTAGAAGCCCTTAACCCTATCTGGTCTGGGCTTTTTGAGACCTGTCCAGGCCTGGGGAGGGGCCATGTCGCCCCACCTCGTAATTATTTTTCATACCACTTGAGCTAGGGGGTTGAAACTTACCACAGTAAACCCTCCGACCTAGCTCTATCAGACAATGTTAAAAATCCAAAATTGCCGCTTTGATGACGTTACAGTGACGTCAGTTTCAAAACAGCATTTTTTGTGATTTTTTCGGTCAGATTTTTCGAATTTTTCATTTATGCAACTTCTCCGCAAAAACAGCGTGATAAATTAGTAAATATTAATGTGATGTTAAATAAAATAGTTTTTGTCCACTTTTCATCGCGGAAAAGCAGAAATAATTTTTCAGGCACCCCACGTGGCCGCCATCTTTAATGTACCCATGATTCCCCACTCGCGGGGTTGTCCAAATAGGATCAAAATGACTCCGATGTGATAAACTACAAAGTCACGAAGTGTCAGCTTTCAATATTTTGTAGTTCCAGAGATAGCGCAGAAAGTTTGGTGGGTGGCCATTTTGCCTCTCCCAGGCCTGGTAGGGTTAACATTGCAACATCCCTAAACATTACAATGCGACGATAAGGGTCGATATGTCGGTCATTAAATCCGTAGCTGAGCCACATCATCACCGTGCCCTCCAGGAATCTCTCGTGAGCATGGCATGTCTTTGAGTATGATGTCAGATTACGCTGTTGTATTTTTTCACCATCAAAGAATGGTGTCGCCTGAGCGTGCTGCATTTACGTCATATGCTAAGACTCGCCAGGTATACAGTCTGTTCATTTTATTTAGTAGTCCACATTGCAGCTTGTCGAAAGTCATTGGTTAATTCTGCATAAATTTTCTTTTGTTGCAGGGTGAAAAACAAACCGAACTCTACAAAATGACTACAAATTACGATATTGATAATATATTACGCTTGAAATAACTGTGCATATAAGACTCCGTAATAGTTGTTGCATGTACCGGGAATGAATTACACAGGGTGATGTCATAATGATGTGTACACTGAGAGAAAGGTCAATAATGCTGTGTACGGTCATATTTGCGCGTTTTAACATTCAGCAATTTCACTCGGCTATGAAAATCTGGGTATTCTGGGTATTCTAATACTGTTATATGGAATATGGAATAGGTCTTTGGATATGGACGACGCCTGAATTATGAATGACGGACCAGATGCTTGTAATTCTAGCATTTTCCAGGCTTACCCCATGTTATGGCGTTTACTCCAGCAGACGTCGTCGATGCTCATCTAGTAACATCAGATGAGTTATATATTTGAGCTCATCTGTCATCACAGCTCCCGATTTAGAGTCTCTAATTCCGCTTAAGCCGATGCTTGAGGCCTTGTGAATACTTCAATATCTCCACATGAACAGCTGCAATAAAAGCGCGGCTGAGATACTAAGGCTACATCCGACAATCCGGCGTAGTCTCGGGTCTGAACGTGAGGTGCCAAGGAAAGCTTTCCTGTAGAGTCATATGGTTGCTTTTTAGTCGCCAGACGTTGTCAAGTTTCCCCACCTCTTGCATATCGCTCCAATACATTACCCATATATGGCAAGATTCTTCTGGTGGACTGCTAGTTCCCGAGGTCCGCCCTCTGTACATGTCACTCGACAAATATATGTAGGTTTGTTGTTTTGGTGGGAAATTTCAGCCGTACGACGTCGGGCATTACAGATTAGTTTTTCTGGGTATTCTTGCATTTACCAGGTTTACCTCATGTTGATGCATTTACTCCAGCAGACGTTCTCGATGCTCATCTATTAACATCAGATGAGTTATTTATTTGAGCTGATCTGTCATTACAGCTCCCGATTTAGGGGTCATGTCCAGTCGATCGAGACGGTTTCTCGATAAACGAGTAAACCCGATCAATATCTCGTCTCGAAGGGTCCTGGTTTATCTCTATCGATTGTTGTCCCGGTTTGCTCCCGGTTTTCTCTCGAAGCAGAAGACCATCTCGATCCTCCTCGAAATAACTCCACATGCTTCGAGACTGGAATCGAGATGCCGTCAAATAAAAGTTTGAACCATTCGGAAGGCGTAGGTTTCTTATATATGTACTCTGTGGCAGCGAGATTAATCTGGGCGAGTATATATGCATTTCAACACGGATAATGAATTAAACTGAACATGAATCATTTAATATTATTTTGTTATTCCGTCTAGAGATCTGTAGTCGCATACTTGCTTTGGCAGCGCAATTTCTCTGCACGTCATGGAAAGAAAGAAACATCAGCAATAGAAAATGCATAAACTGGCACAGATATATAGAATTTGAATCACTTATGAGATACGTTGAGGAACTGCGAACTGAAATAAATTCTGCAAGTCTTAGAATAAAACCCCATATGTTTCTCTGAAAGTGTATCAGAAAAGAGGATCTTTATCGTCGGAGATGTCCTCCGTATTCATAAATAAAGTGGATATGAAGACCACAGGAGAGGCCGGTAATTCAATGGAAACCATAGAATAATGTAAACATAAACGCTCGATCGAAGATTTCGAACAAGCAACACGCGGTATCGTTTATATTAAAATTAAATTTATGCGTTGGTCTAAAGCGTGATTGCTCTCTGAATTGGGTGGTAATTACTTTCTTTATTTGGTTAATTTCCTAGACACATGAAATCAGCAGTAAATAATAGAACGTGAGTATATTATCAAGCGCCGCCAACAGTGCTGTTTCAGTTTTTTCTTTCAAAGAAAGTATCCCCTCTCACTTCGCTGTTGTTTCAAGCCGACGGCTTTTCACAGAGCGACTGCAGCGTGGATTAGTTCTGATTGCAGTATTTCAGCTCACCATTTCCGGGTGAGCTTATGTCATAAATAAACTTTGTTGATATAATCTCTTTATCTAAACAAGACTGTAATTTTCAGTAAAATGAAATCTGCAATGAATAATACCAAATTATAAAACAAATTACACATCGAGGTTAATACTCCGGTCAAACAAATAACATAGCTTTCATTTTTCAGTTGAAACGATCCAAGTTTGGTCCAAAACACTTGATAGAACAATAATTAAAGTATGCTTCCATATCAATATTATTCAGATAATATCCCGTTGATATGTGAGAGAAGATCATTCAATTATATATTCATAATTTATATATAACAGGAAACATCCGGACGTACGAATAACCGATGAGTAACATGGAAAACATTTTAAAATGTTTTTCCTGGATTCTATTTTGACCGCGATATAGGTATGCGACGAACGCCCCCAAAATATGGTACCTGCGCAACACACTAATCACATGAGAAGTAAACATAGGCCAAATTAACAACAAAAAGAAGCCGAGAAGCAATATTGAAACCCAGACCCCCTTCGAGATTACCGATCAATGTTGTATCCATCTCGAAAACCGGGACATTTCGATCGATATAGAACAGGCAGCAAACCGGGAGATGTCATCAGCGGTCCCGGTTCTGCCCTCCCGGGTTCAGCCGAGAAATTTCTCGATCCATCTCGAAGGCATCGAGAAAGTGACTCGATTAATTGGACGTGACCCCTTAGCGTCTCTAATTCCCCTTAAGCCGATGCTTGGGACCGTGTGTGAATACTCCAAGGTCTCAACATGAACAACCGCAACAAAAGCGTGGCTGAGATACTAAGGCTACATCCGACAATCCGGCGTATTCTCGGGTCTGAACGTGAGGTGCCAAGGGAAGCTTTCCTGTAGAGTCATATGGTTGCTTTTTAGTAGCCAGACGTCGTCAGATTTTCCCACCTCTTGCTTTTCGCTCCAATTTATTACCTATATATGGCAGGATTCTTCCGGTGGACTGTTAGTCCCCAAGGCCCGCCCTCTGTACATGTCGCTCGACAAATACATGCAGGTTTATTGTTTTTGTTGGAAATTTAAGCCGTACGACGTCGGGCATTACAGGTTAGTTGGTCTGGGTGTTATTGCATTGGTTTAACTCATGTTGTGGCGTTTACTCCATCACACGTCATCGATATTCATCTATTAACATCAGATGAGTTATTTATTTGAGCTGCTCTGTTATCACAGCTCCCGAGCTAGCGTAACTAATTCCGCTTAAGCCGGTACTAGAGGACGTGTGGATACTTCAAGGGCTCCATATGAACACCCGCAATAAAAGCGCGGCTGAGATACTAAGGCCACATCCGACAATCCAGCGTATTCTCGGGTCTGAACGTGAGGTGCCACGAGAATTACAAGAGTCTAGTCCGCCATTCATAATTCAGCCGTCGTCCATTAAAGAATATCCGCGTCCATAATCCAAAGACCTATTCCATATTCCATATAACAGTATTGGCACCAAATTCAAAAAGACAATCATAGTATACATAAACATAAGCTAGTTTAGCATAGAAGCTTTCCTGTAGGGTGGTCCTCCACAGTTTCGTAGTAATGGCCCCGGTCTAATTTCAGAAGACGATAGACTGCCCGTGTTCTGCTAGATCATAATTCTTCTTGTCTTCTTAATAGCTTATATCTATAATATATAATATATTAATAATATTTATAATATATAATAATATATATAATATATAATGTATATAATATATAATAAGCTTATATCCGGCCGCGTCTACACGGTGCTCGGGGTGATGATGTAAATTTTGTCCTGCCTCAGTTATGCCCCTTGGGTATGCCTAAAAATCAGGACTCATTTACGGAGAGAAAATCTGACAAAAATGGGGCAGGTTGACCCCCACTTTTTTGCTTTTTTAAGTTTATACCGGACCAGGGAACGTGAGAAATAAATGTATTTGATATCGCTCTTACAGATTTTTCTGGAAATTAGGCAGAATTTGACCATTTTTCGATATTTTAAGGGATTTTCTAGGAAAAATGAAGCAAGCTTGAAGGAGAATGTTCGAGATTCGTTTTTCTATAACATAGCAGTGCTGTGTCTTAAAATAATAGTTTAACCAAGCTCTTTCAGAAAATATATACATATAAGTGCTTTGAGTTGAAGAGTTTACGACAATTGGTGGCCAAAAAACGAAACCATGGTCTATTGCTTGCCGAATGGAAGAATCCATGGAATGCACCCTTAAAGGCGTAATAGTGGAGTCTATGCAGTATCTCAACGTAGACTCCATTACAAAGCGGAGATGTGTCATTACGCCAGATTGTTTAATTTTGACTGCCTAGCGGCATCTGTAGAGCTATTTTCAGAGTCAATTGAAAAGAACACTAGGAGTTCGATTAAAAGAATCTACAGTGTGTGCATTGATATAATATTGAAGGTATTGCATACTGTATTCCATACAGGAGTTATTTCCCCCTGGAATGAGATTTCGGTAGATATTATGGCACAACAAGGTCCTATCACAATGATATTATTTTGCCAAAACTATTTTCTTTACAACAGAACCCATTTACAGTCCAAAAGGCACGGAACTGATACTATTAAGGATTTTAGGAATTATTTCTCAAGTTTCTGTAGCATTTCCCATGTTTCTAGGAGAAAATTTAATGCAAAATTACCAATAATTTGACTTAGTTTCATCTCTTATTTGCATTTACCCGACTTTTCTGTTATCATTGGAAAGCGGAAAAGCAACCACGGCCTTCACATTGCCGAATGGATGTCCATTATTAAAAGCAAATGGGTGAATTTTGAGTTTTGTTCTCGAAAATCCTGCTAGCGTTAGCAAAAATGATAAAAACAAAGATGGGGTAGGGGAAAAATTATCGATCGGATATCCCACAATAATATGTATAACTTGCAAGTGTTGTATACCGCCATACTTGCAAATATTCCCAGATTACGATAACTGTGAATAATTAATTTCGGAAGAATCACCCTGCCCCTTAAGGTGGCCCTCCACAGTTTCGCAGTAATGGCCCCGGTCTAAGTTTATAATACGACAGACTGCCCGTGTTCTGCTACATCATAATTCTGCTTGTCTTCTTAATAGCTTATATCTATAATATCATGCTATTTAGCATTATCAACGCTGTAAACGAGCACGTACAGATCGATGGCGGGCTTCGTCTACACGGTGCTCGATGTGATGGGGTAAATTTTGTCCTGCCTCAGTTATGCTCCTTGGGTGTGCCTAAAAATCAGGAGAGAAAATCTGACAAAAATCAGGCAGTTTGACCCTCACTTTTTTGCCTTTTTAAGTTAATATCGGACCAGGGAACGTGAGAAAGAAATTTAATTGATATCGCCCTTACAGATTTTTCTGGAAATTGAGACGAATTTGACAATTTTTCGACATTTTAAGGAGTTTTCTTGGAAACAATGAAGCAAGCTGGGAGGGGAATGTTCGAGATTTATTTTTCTATAACATTGCAGTGCTCTGTCTTAAAATAATAGTTTAACCGTGTTCTTTCTGAAAATATATACATATAAGTGATTTGGGTTGAAGATTTTACGACAATTGGTGGCCGAAAAACGAACCCAATTCCTTGCCGAATGGAAGAATCCCTGGGGTGCACCCTAGAGTCATATGGTTGCTTTTTAGCCGCCAAACGTCAATTTTTCTCACTTATTGCATATCGCTCCAATGGAATGTATGCCCACTTCGCGCCTATAATTACTTTATATGATCTTTTTTCGCTTGAACACGATTACATTATGACATTACCCTATGTAATTGAGCCCTGGTACATGAAACAACTATTATAAAGTTTTACATATAGTATTTCAAGCGTGTTATATTGTCAATATCACGGAGTTAATCGTTTTTTTAGAGATCACTTTGTTACATACGATGCAAAACTTTTACTTTATGCGGAACTAGATATCGAATTTTGACAATCTCCCAAGTAGACGACTAATTAAAATGGACAGACATTAATGAGTCATTAAGAGCGATATCTTGAGGATGGCAGTTGATGAATGATGCATTTACCAGTTCAGGGCGATCCCGCTCTCTAAAATGGAGGTATAAAAGGTCGTTTTTGCTCAATAACTCTGGATTCCTTCTTAACCAATGCATCAAATTTTCAGGTGCATTGATTTATCTATTGTCATAAAATTAATTTGCCATGTGAAGAACCAGCTAATGTTGTTTAAACAGCGCGAAGGATGTTTGGCCTATTATTATGCAAAGTAGATAGATGACAATTTACTTTTTTACTACCATTTGATGTGGATAGATATATCTGTATGCGTCTCAAGATGATTTTGTTGAATTCATTATGTGAACTGATTTATTGAGCGAAAACAACCCTTTCTACCTCCATTTTAGAGAGCGGGATTCCGCCAGTCGACAGCGAGAAGTGTGCTGAGATCACCACTGAGCAGATTCGCCGCTGCCAGCATCATCTTTCATCGTCTTATATGTCAGCTATATTAAATAAAGTAGTCATTAGGACAATATGTCATGATGCCTTGTGATACTCTTTGAAGTAGTTCTTGGTGGACTGTCAGAGCTTTGCGGAGGTCAGAGTTCATGTAGGGCGATTCAGATCTTATTATGCTTTTCCTCTGTGAGGTTCAATTAAATCTTCGTTAAACAGATTGTTAAAAGCCCAATAAGAGTCATTAACATCTTTGCAAATATCACAGACTTGAAAAGGAACACATATCAGGTCCGGCGTTAATAGTTTCCTGTGGAAATATTTCAAACCTCTGTACACCATGCTCCTGGGTTTAAATTGAGTAACATAAGCCCTGAATACAGAGGCAGCAATTTTATGAAAATCGTTCAAGCCCATATAGGAATTCTTCGTAGTAACAAAATATGTTCCCTTATATCTCAGAACATGGTCAGTTTGAGTAGGATTTTCTCCCTTGAAGCACGTTGGGCACTTGACCATGTTATCAAGATCAAATATTCTCCCATTGGCGTTCCTGTCTTTTTTGTGTGGAAAGTAATTTGGCACCTCAAGTTCTCTCTTAGGGAAAGTGCAGTTTAGTTTCTTATGTACCTAGTATATCCACAATTTGGTTCTGGAGTATTTCAGTGATATAAGTGAACTTATTGCTTAAGTTGTTGGGGTTTAAATGACCGAAGATTAAGTTCTTAGCAAATTTGTTATACTTCTTGCAACATTGCTGGGCAGTTCATCAGCGCTCGAGCATGTCAAATGGAGATCACTCACACTAGACACAGCACTAATGGATAAATTATGTTGAGTGTCGAATTGTTGAAAAAAAGGAGTCACTAAATAAAATTTCTTCTGGTAGAGTTACATTTGAGTTTGAGTGTAGGTTACATACCGAACATTTTCATTCATCATCGGAGTTACCAAATCTGTGATATTCTGTAACCGTGATTCCTGCTTGAATAGATTTTCGGTGCGTCGTTCTGATTGTCTCGTACGGCTTTATAACATTCTACGCAGGGATGTTTAGGTTTACATTAATATCACCAGCCAACAGAATGGCTAGTAGAGCAAGATACCGAATCACGTTCGCACATCTCCGAAGTCGTTTGTTTTTCCATCGACGGCTATGTTTTATTGACCCAGTTGCTAGGATGAACGAACCTGTTAGGCCATACATGACCCATAAATTGTTACAGAAATTCGAAACAAACTGACTCAATTTCACTTCGATTCTGGGACATAAACCCAAGTAGTTCGTTTAAAAACCAGTAAATTCACAAGTGCTGTAAGAAACGTAAACAGAATTTTGACCATCTTGGAAAATTATAAAATGTTCAACGATTTGATGACCGATTGTAAGATTAGAGTTTTGTCTTTATCACGGAAATACACTGGTTACTAGGGTACAGTTATTCGGATAGCAATAAATTCTACAAAAAGACAGTGGTCAGTGGGGATCTTCAAAGAGAAGTGTTCAACTGATCATGCGAATAAGGGTCATTTATGTTAGTTTAAATCTGTTCGCGGTACCGTAACAATTATAAGAAGAAGATGTGTATGTTATTCAGTTCTTGTTTAGAATATATTTGAGGTTAGATGTTTTTCAAGTATTAGGTATTTTTTATAATAGTTTTATACATTCAGTACTCTGCGGAATAAGCTCCGGAATTTTTCATATATGGAGTTGGTAAGTTTGGTAAATGCTTGTTTTTTTTCCTTTACACACATTTAAGTCTTAGTGTATGTTCTTTCAATGCACAAGTTGGTTCAGATAACATTCCATTCACAACAATACTTACAACGTTCCACGGAACCTCAAAATACTGAACTATTAATCTTCCTTTGCACTGTTTGAGGATGGGTTCAGGCAGTGCTAGCTGGTGCAAAATTTTAATTAATGTCCTAAAATACGGGCGCATTTTAAAGCCCTTGGGCTCTTTTTTAATTACACATACATAGATATGTTTGTACTCTGTTATCGCGTAATCTGCCGAGACACTCGAAATATGCATTTGGGTTTATACAGCACTCCACAAAATAGTTTTATTTGATGTCTATTTGTATTATATGTACATAACTGCTCTTGTTGGAGCAACATATTCAAAGTCTTTAGTGTTACCAGAAGCTAATCAACTAGATGTGTTTGTGACATTAGAATAATCCAGCTAGACGGCATTGATACTCATCAAATCGCCTACTGTGAACTGTGAATCGGACAAGATCAGGCAAAATTCTGTCGTCTGGTGAGTATAAACACTCGGACAAACACCGGCCACAGTGAGGGAATGAACAAGGATCAGGGCTGTCTAGTATTGTATAGGGGAAGACAACTGGGTTTGGTAGATATCAGTTTGAACTGGTTTCGTTTTCATATAACTTTTCCGGACCCCTGGCTATTTTGCCAAAATGTTGAGAAAACCACTGAACGGCTAAAAAGCTATGGAGCTAAATAACGAAAGTCGGGATAAGAAGAAAAAATGATAAATTATATTTCAAATGGCTTCGCCAGATCCAGCTAACGTATCGGCATGTACATGTAAAACATATAGCATTTTCACTTCACTTTCAAATGGTTACCGAATCTCGGTGTATTCAAAAACGTACCTATGCATTTCTCGGCTTGAATTATTATTATTTCCTTTATTTCCTCCTGGTGGAGAGCATATGCATAGTCATACATGTAATCATTTATCGGTAGGCGAGCAATCAGTCTTTAGATTGGAGAAATTGTAATTATTTACACAATACGTTATCCATTTTTCTCTTACTTTATCGTAACGCTCTACTACGCTTGCCATGGCAGTATAAACGGGACTTTACTATATAATTGACCGATGGAAAATATGCAGTGTAGTAATATGCAGTTTCGGAGAATATTGAAAAGAGTGCACGTAGTTAAAATACGAGACCAACTTGCTACACCACTTACTTTAATATGGGGTATGTCTGAAGCTGATATAACATTATATAGCTTATAATTGCTAAGATTTCTTGATTGTCTGCAATTAAAAATATTTATTATATCGTTCCATACAGCACGTTTCAAGTGGAATGGAGTCAACTGAACAATACGGACAAACGGAAGAGCTTGTGGTGGAGTCGAAACGTAAAACTGCGACGGGAAGAAAATGCCTGGCGCGCTTTTTCAAGTCAAACCTTCTCGTTTTATTAATGCTTTTCGGTGTATCACTGGGTTTTGCGATCGGTGCTAGGTTGAACAAAATGGCCCCCAAACTCAGCAACAGGCAAGTGATGTATTTACGGTTTCCAGGAGATTTGTTCATACAACTGATGCAAATGTTAATAATTCCGATCGTCGTGTCCAGTCTGGTGACCTGTACTGCTGAAATGGATATTCGGTCCTCGGGTAAGATCGGTGTACGGGCATTCGTCTACTATATGTCTACTCTGGTCCTGGCGTCTACTTTAGGAATGACTTTAGCAGTGACAGTTCGACCAGGGGAAAGAATTGGTGCAACGCCAGAGGCGGGGGTTTCATCTTCCAGAGTGACTTCAAGTCCCGTACATGCATTCATGGATCTTCTAAGTCGGGTATTCATGTATCAGCTAAAATTAATGCCCGTAAATGATAACGCCTATATGTAAGATTGAAGAGAGAAGAATGCCAATTTCGTTTGCTATGTTTATAGCGTATCGCTACCGTTAATAACGTGATGTAACCAATAAAAATGTGTTTATGGGCAAAACAACATTCACAAGCCCAAAGTACGTAATTGTCAGATTCGAACGACATCACATCAAAAAGTGTTATATTTTTAGACCATTTGCTCGATATTCACTAAAAACGTGTCATATTTAAATTGAAAATGACCGCCATATGGGACATGTTCGTCGAAATTTGTGCATATTATTCAAAACTTCACATCATAGATTATTGTTTTAGGCTCACTATTATTTCATAATCTTTATCGCAATACATAAAGGTTAAAGTTAAAGTTGCGTTTATGGTAGGTTTTCTGAAACGTTTTTCTATCTTTCGTGCTATTCGAGGCATTTTAGATGCTTAGAAAGATCGTCAAAAGTTGAACTAATTCACATCATAGCTTATCATGTTAGGACCATTTGAAGTTTTGTTTTGATATACACTACCTAGAATATTATATGTATCACAAGAATTATAACTCGGCCGTTTTAAATAACCAAACCTTTGGTATTCATTCAAATGGTCTTCATACGGATAAAAATAGCAATGCTTATATCAGTCATTTTCACGTCATTTCCATTTCCACGTGAAAATGACTGATATTAAATCATTGCTATTTTTATCCAATCCTGGGATTGTTAACCTTCTCTAATAACATGGAAACCAGGTCTTCAAATACAACTGGAAGGTCACAAGTAATGAAAAATTAGTTATTCGCAATCAATGGTGTAAATTGCAATATGTTTAACCTTACCTGGTATGTCTTTTGGGAGGATCTGTCCAGGCTTGGCGGAGCATCACGCCCCCATCCCTCAATATGTATCTTACCCCTGGAGCGATGGAACTGAATTCTAACCTTCTGTGTTATGCGTGTCGTGTGCAAATACATGTTGTATATAGGATAAACTTTCACATAGCAACGGGTTTTGCAAGAATACAAAATACTGCCTCGTGAAACAGCTGATCACGGTTGAGGGAGAGTGGGTTTACCTCCCCCCACAATAACACAGGAACATTCTTTCCGTGATACACTGAATGACTGCAAAGGCACTCGATATCATTCTGAACCATTCCATTTCCAGCACTAAACTGCCCGCTAGTCTGTATGAGAAAAAATATATAATATAACTTCGTTCTTCTTAGCCCTTCGCCCACAAATGCAGACAAACGCGAACCGGCTCGTGTTGGAAATGTCACTTTCTCGGTACCGTACCCATGGCAAGCACGTGACATGTAGGTCAACTTTTACACGCTGGAGAACACCACCTCCAGCTCATTAGTTCTCATATTCCTGTGGGTAACCTTCGGCAAGAAATATGTATAAAAAATCAATAAAATATTTTATTTCTCTGCACTGAAAGAAACAGTTGTTTTGCACGATATATTTTTATGGCAAGTCCGGGTAAACGGTCGTCATGCACTCTCTCGCTTGTGAATAAAAATAGGTCACCGGTTCAACCGTTGCTGCACGCGCAAGCCAGGCAACACTGCTTGTTTTTGCGGCGGGGGTAAAATGTACCAGCCGCGCTCAGAGAGAATCAGTTTTGCGCATTTGTTGATTATTTCTACATTCAAATATATCTCGTGGTTAGAATTGGATTCAAAACCTTCGTATCGGTATTTGTTGTGTAATAATTTACCGCTGGGACGTCTTTCATCCCTCGTCAAAACCCCTCGATTGCTGCGCAATCTCGGGGTTTTGACTCGGGATGAAAGGCGTCCCAGCGGTAAATTATTACACAACAAATACCTCTATGTCGGTTGTGAACCCTTAAGCTTACCATACAATAACCTTGGGTCAAGTGCTACCAGAAAATGTAATATATTTCCAAGATGTCCTCTTTGATGACGTCACAGTGATGTCATTTTCAAAGAAGATAGATTTTCTGTCAGATTTTTCCATTTTTTTATTCAAGTGAATTCTTCTCAAAAACTGCATGATCAATTAGCAAATAATAATCTAATGCGGAATAAAATAGCCTTTGTCCATTTTGCCTCGCAGAAAAGCGGGATTTAAAAAAAACTTATGAAAATATCACTTTTCTGGTACCCCAAGTGGCCGCCATCTTGAATTTATCAATGATAGTCGGCTCAGAGGGTTATGCAAATAGACTCAGATTGACCCCAACATGATTAATTACAAAGTCACGGAATGTCAACTCTCAATTATTGTCGTTCCGGAGATGGTTTAGAAAGTTTGATAGGGGGACCTCTTGCTTGTTAGGGTCAAAACTACATACATTGCAGAGTTAGAAGTAAGTAGGATATAATTGCGCTTTCAACAAGTTGCAAAAAGCAGTCTGAATGTCGCCATTTTATAGTGTTGTCTCACTGAAGTATTATACCGAAGACAGGCCTAAAACTTCACCAGGTAATATTATCCTGAAACCAGGCAAACCAGTCCTTGCTCTACCCTCTTAATGCTGAGTTGCCAGCGAGGATGCAATAATTTCCATTTTATTTAGTTTCTGGTGTGGCCCGACCTGTGATTGATCCTGGGCCTGTCGCATGTAATATAGACACTCTATATATTAAATTATCCACCACAGCATGGCCTATTGTAGAAAAAATGGGGTTTGCCATACTACTATGTCAATTTCATTGTAATTACTTTTCCATTGCTGAACATAAAATCGTATTATTTAGGTCAGGTCTTGCTGACTTTTATAAAACACAATTGTTCTTTCAAATTCTAAAACAAAGTGTCCAATGACGTACAGTATAGGGGCAGGTGTTATAAGTCGCTTTCCCTGGGAGCTATAAATACATCATTACAGTTATACGATTTTAAATGCATGGATGTAAAATCTGTAATAAAATTGCACATCATGAAATCTGACGACTTTATTCTGGTTTATGAGTCAATTGTTACAATTATACTGAATATTGACACGTTAGGACTGTGAACACCTTCCTAAAGGTTTCAAGATCAGACAGTATGCGGTAGCATAGTGTTTTGTATAAGGCAAAATCTGCCGGACCCCAGGATTTTCAACAGCTTATCAGTTTTTGCTCAATTAAATTGCAATAAATAAACTATATAATAAGATACATATTTGCTGAAAGCCATTCATTCGAAGAATTGTAGTTTAGTTGGAAAATGCAAAATGAAAAGAGCAGTTCGTCAAGATATATCTTTCAAATACCTTTACTAATTACTCCTAAAATATTCATCAGACATATTTGATTTTCAATACTTATGATATGCATGTACTTTCAAACATAATAGGTGTGTATCAATTTCTTTATTTTAGATGACCTTTTGACAGTTCAAAGTTCATTAATTCTAAGAAATTCTAAAGCGAGTCCCTTTAAACTAAGAAGATGGATAACGTTTAAACGGGGACAAACTTAGAACAAATGTGGCAGTCCTATTTAATTCTACATATGTAAAGCATCGTATCCAAATTTCATGACTTTTCGCTCAATCGCATAGGAAGATCAATTTGAAAAACAAGGTGAAACATTTAAGAGAGAAAACCAGCGAAGACTACGATGACCGGTAGTTTCATCAACCAAGTGAAATGCTTTATGTAACCAGTACGAATCGTTCTCGGTTTTCAATATTATTTGCTACACAGTCTGAAGAAAGTTAATTGTCCTGAAACCTGATGACGTAGGCTCCGTACATGCATGACAATAAATTCGCACTTCTATCCCTTGATGTAATGCAGGTCCCAATATCCATGACATTTAAATGGCTGGTGGGGATCTTTATACAATTTAATTAGCCTGTCACCTTCCTCATGTAGCATGACATCAACTTAATTGCCAGCGCGAGGTCTTGGACTGGTACAGTCTGAAGAGCGCCCTCGGTGGCCGAGTGGTCTAAGGTGTTTCGCTGGTGATCGTTAGCCCCACACCACTGAACCGGTGTGAAGGTGAACGTTGTCCTGGTTAGTGGTTGTCCGTCGGACAGCCATTACTGGGACAGGTTGTCCATGGACAACATATACTGTTGTGAGTTGTCCCGGGACAACTGATACTATCATAGGTTGTCCATGGATAACTACACCCGGGGATACGTTGTCCGACAATAAAAGTGGTTGTCCAGGTTTTATCACGATTATAACTAAGTCGTATTAAGGGTTGTCCGTTACCTGGGAATAGTTGTCCAGTATCAGACCTCAGCATGTAAAGTTGCTCAATAAGGCAATGATAGTATGCGTAGCCGATAAATGGATTGTTTTAATCCTACCAGGTCTGGGTGATTTGGAGGTTGTCTCCGCCTGAGGATGGAGGGTGGGGGAATTTCAACGCCCCATCTATTTTTCGTTATATCTTGGGTAGAGGGCTGAAACTTTCCATACTATATAGTTGAGTTAAGCTCTATGATGAAATGCTAAACAATTCAAGATGGTCGCCATCATGACGTCACAGTGACGTCATCTTTTCGGAAGCCATTTTTCGATTCTTTTTTGGACTGATTTAAAATTTCTAAATTTTTCGATATTTTATATCAAAAACTAATTCATATTATAGAGAATAATTAATTTTGGCAAAATAAATTACTTTTATGCTCTTTTAGGCAAGAAAAGTACGAAAACATGAACGGAAATGACCGAAAGCACAATTTTATGGGGATATTTCGTGACCGTCACTTTCACATGATCCTTTGCACATACTATCATGCAAATAGTCTTAAAATGACGGCAATAAGATTCGTGCGAAAGTCAGAAAGTATCAGCTCCCTTGTTCTCTTCGTACTCACCCGTATAGATATATAACCATTAGGCTTAGGAGATGAAAGCGCGCACACTATATATGAAACAGTCTCTTTGATTACGTCACAATGACGTAATCAAATTCACATTCAAATTCACAAATTCGCATCTGAATTTTTGGGCCGAATTTTTCAGTCACATTTTTCCAATTTGAGTTCATGCAATTTTCCCCGCAAGAATTCTGGTGTGGTGATGCCATGCGGTAGGGTTAACCCTACCAGGCCAGCTGAGAAGAATTTTGGTGTGGTGATGCCATGCGGTGGGGTTAACCCTACCAGGCCGGGTGGGGTGGGGAAGGGGGGGGGGGGCAGCCGGGCCCTCGTACCAAACTTCGTATCCTCTATCCGGAACGATAAATACTTGAGAGCTGACACTCCGTAGCTTTGTAGCTTATCATATTGGGGTCTTTTTGAATCTATGCACAGAGAATAAAGGTTAAATTCAAAATGGAAGTCATGTGGGTATCAGAAAAGTGATGTTTTCATCAGTTTTCTTCAAAACGTTTGCTTTTCTGCATGGAAAAGTGAACTAAAACTATTTGATTGACTAAATTATCATGCAGTGTTTGCGAAGAAATGAAACACAAAAATGCCTTTTTTAATAATGACGTCACTGTGACGTCGTCACACAGGTTTCAGTCCCTAACTCAAGGGGTACGAAAAATATTTATAATGAAAATTGGCTAAAATAGATTTAAAACTACTTTCAGGGAAGATGACTTCACCGTGAGGTCATTAGAGTGACCATTGTTAATTGTATTACATTATCCTGTCAAGTTTCACCCCCTAACGGAAATGGTTAAACATATCGGTATTCAGGATAATTGGGGTAGCGAAGAGCGGAGGGAATGGGGGAGGGAAAGGGGGGGGACAGTATACTAAACAAGTCATCGTTAATGATTTCGTTCTAAAAAGCTAAATATTTCTTGCAGAAATTGTCGTTTCGCACAGGCTAGGAAGATATGATATAAGGGGGCGGCTGGGAGAAGACGGCCTTCCTACCCGGCAGAGATTGACACCAAATGCTCAAGTGACTTGGTCATTACGGTTAATTAGCAGTTCTGATGTTTCAGTATGTAAAATTAATCTGGAAACAAGCAGATTCGGATTAAACACCCTCGGATTAACCTGAAACAACTACATTGCAATACAAAATGCCGCAACTTCTGTACTTACAGTGTCTATTTCAAAATTAGAATTGTGTTAGTTTGCCTCCATCTTATTATGCAGGCCTACGTGGATTAATTTGAGAGCGAAATATGTTGTTGTATATAAAAAGTGTACATCAGTTCAACAAAAACAGTGTTGACTGTGATAGGAAGAAACTGACGAATAATACGCCAAATATATTTGGAAAATAGAACTAAGTAATAGGAACATTAAAATATATGTAACAAAAATTTAGCCTCAAACTATAATGTCCACCTGGCGTCATTAATCCACAAATGATCCGTGAAAAAATTAGTATGGAAAATATGATAATGTATCGTAATAAAAAATATAATGTGACAGGGATGGGATTCGAACCCACAACTTACTGGAACCCGCTCATCCATATTACCGCGCCTCTTTCCCCTGCACTACTTGGGACAGCTGCCGAGCCACTGAAAATTTGTCACCTTTATACCGTGACCTAGATTGTCTGATAATACGATAGACAGCACGTCATGGGGGACAACTAATACTGCCACTGTAATAAGACAGGTTGTCCCCCATGAATAGTTGTCCGGGTGCAAATATAATATATAATGCATTATAACGTGAAGAGTAATATGTATCGAGTGGACAACTGGTACCTGAAACTGGGTGTTCCCCTCCGGGGGACACCCAGTTTCAGTCAGGACAACCATTGCCAGGTACAGGTCGTCCTTCGGACAACTAGTACTGCGGGACAACCATTATTGCTACACCGGCACGGGTACGATCCAGCTGGTGCATGGGTGAAAGTTTGTCATTTACTTGCCGACGGGCGTTGGTTCTCTCCGGGAACTCCGGCTTCCTCCACCAACCAAAATGACTGTCACCATATGAGTGAAACAACCTTGAGTGTGACATTAAACCAAATCCGCCTCCCCCCGCACAGTCGGAAGAGCAAGATTTAATTTGGTGTATCTGGTTACATATAGGACTTCACGCCTTGCGGTACATGTACTTTGCGTTGACAATGGTAATTTAATTGGTTTCGTGTTACATAAGAGATCTTTAATTTGGTATATCGGGTTACATATAAGACTTCACGCCTTGCGGTACATGTACTTTGCGTTGACAATGACAATTTAATTGGTTTCCTGTTACATAAGAGATCTTTAATTTGGTATATCGGGTTACATATTGGATTTCACGCCTTGCGGCACATGTACTTTGCGTTGACAATGCTAATTTAATTGGTTTCGTGTTACATAGATGTTAGATGTCTGGATAACTCATCACGTGTGATGCAGATGAATGAATACGCAATTCATCGCGTGATTGAGAGAGCTATAACACGTCATCAGGGTTTGAAACCACCCGGTGGTAGATAAAACAGGCTTGGCTCACATGCTGTGCCCGACAACTAATCCAGTCTCAAGAAGAAGGGTGATCTAAGAGACATTTTTTTGTCAGGCTGAAATTTTCAAAAAGGCACTAAACTATCAAGAGCGCATTATCTCATCTCAGAAAGATAGGAAACACAATTAAACACAAGAAAATATGACTATTTCTTTGAACGAACTAAAAAAATAACTGTGGAGCAAAATTGACCAAAAATGTAGTGGATTTCTCGAATTAAAATTTGAAAATTGAAGAAATGTAGTCACTGTTTAACTCACGAATAAAGCTGAATCATCTCTTCGTTCAGGTTAAAAAGGAATGACCTACTTGAAGTTGTTGGAATATAGAATGCTACATGTGGCCAAACAAACTGAATTGTCCAGAAAAATGGCGTTTCAAATTTCTTCTTGCTCAGGTGGACATTTTCCGGCCTCGATGCATTAAGCTTTTGCACAAAATTGAACACCTGTCAATCAAAGTCGATCTGTATGAGACAGTCATTCAACGTGATGTTGTTGTTTCGTGTTGTTGTTGTTGGCATATGGTCCAGAGGGTTAATGTGATTTAGCTACGCATGTTTATGCTCACCCATTTTCATCGGCAAACGCTTTCAGAACATGCGATCGGAATGCAGAACCATTCAGCTGGGAGGGCGACTCCCCGAAATTCACTATACTACCATCTTTGCTTTTTAAATTTGATGTAATTAGACGGATGATCTTTTCCCCCAGTTTTACCAAATTATCAAATCTCGTCCGATTTCTGGAGAAGCATGCGACTGGATATTAGAGTAAGGCGGCTCAAAACAGTAGATCTCCAGAGAAATTGACAAACATGCTTTTTTGCAATGAAACTGTCGAATTAAATATTTTGTATGATAAATATCACCATATTTCACTGAATTATGATGCTTTATTAATATTTATACATGTTATGGATGATATTCTCGGCATGCCTGTTTGGGCGTATGAATATTATTGACATGTGATGGCTTACCTTGTTTCAAAAACAGGCACGCTCTATCACATTCCGAACTGTGTGAAATCGAAGCGCTAAATTCGATTTCTATGTCAACAGATGGGTTGAAAAGTACGTATCTAACTGTGTATTTGTGAAAAATTTGAATTTGGTATCTGCTATAGTTTATTTTCTATTGAATTATCTTTATTTCGTTGTGAAACCGAAGGCAAAATGGCGAGATTTCAGCGGTCATTTGTGTACACGTGCAGAGTCGAAAATAAATGTACGGTCACGAATGGATAATTTTGCTCGTAGGTTCTTAGTGGAGTCATTTTATTTATCATTTTCCTGGACTGTTATAGTATTTATCTTCTGAAAATCGCTTCGCGAAATTCTTTGCCATTTCAGTTCATTTTTGCGTCACAAAGGTATTGAAAACATCCCCCCTCCCCCCGCCCAAAGAAATACATTTTGTGTCATTTCATGTCTCATGGTATCATTGTGTCATAACATTTGGTCATTATAATGAGGCGGGGCGTTTTTGAAAATTTAGACTTGCCCAAAGTTTTCAAAAATCTCAAAGACCCTGACTATCCTTAACTGTGTATCTCTAGACGTTTCGTCTTTCGTCCGTGTGTCGTTCTCCAGAATGATTTACACTGGCATGACTGGCGAACGTTTGACTTGTGTTTTATCCTGCATTGAATTAGACCCTACAATGTTTTCGGCAAGCCCCACAGCCGGACTTGGAACTATGTGGACATCGAGATTATGTGGAATTAATTCGCCTTAATTCCCTCAAAAGGTTTTCTATTAGTATACGAATAAGAAGACATCAACCTGATGTAAGAATACATCGTGACGTCATCATTGGTGCCAGTGAAAGCCTGTCTGTTACCCTTGATAGAAAATGTCTCGGATTCTGTACACATATGGATTAGGTGACTATGTCTAGAAAATGTTGAAAACGACGTTAAATCCTACTCACTCACTCACCCTATGTCTAGAGTTCATCGAAATTTGGTTCATCCAAACAGATAGCTCTACACCATGACGTCATATGATGCCACTGTGACGTAATCACATCGGACAGTGACGGTTTTCTTTATTAACAAAACATCTCTATGTTGTTATATGTGTCTATGGATTGCTCATGGGGTTTGGATATCCTCATGTTTTATTCTCTCAGGATGTAAAATCCTGGCATATTATTGTTGACTCTTTCAGAT
>JAVTVY010054594.1:0-29307 GCA_036873755.1 Hanleya hanleyi | reverse complement strand
CACATCGGATCGTTTTATAAGTAGCACCGAAAGAAAGACAATATTATGCTTACTATTGTGTCATTGTTTCGTGCCTGTCATCGTGTTACTTTTTCAGTAAATGGAAGCCGTGTTTTCCATATTTGGATGCTTATGACTTCAACGGTCAAGGTCAAGGTCGAGATGTGACACAAGTGCTAACCTTATGACGTGATGTAGGTTACGTCACCTTATTTTCAGACTGATCGCATCAGCCGTTCAAGAGTTGACCACCAAAATTTGTCCTCATACGGTGACGCTCCAAACAGATAAAAGGTTTACTAAACTGAGCCAGCACCGTCATGTAACACGACGTTTATTTAATTGCGAACATTGGATGCCTCGAGTGTTACAGCCGAATCGCTATAGCGAAATTGACAACACCCACTGAATAGATGAAATCAACATGTCACCATTTAACGGCTTAATGGTTCGGGAAAATTGTTTCTTTAATATCTCTAAACCTATCAAAGCTATATTCTTGAAATTTCAAAGGCAAATACATATATATATTCCCTCAATCATGCCTAAAAATAATGATTATTGGATGCATACTTTTCGCAAAACTTGAATACATCGTAAATTTCACAAATTGCTAATTATCTCCCAATCTTTCTGGTATCTTTTTATGGGTTCTACTGATGTTCTGTTACATCGTGTAATGACCTACATTCATGTGCAAATTTCAACTTGAAATTTCCAACAGTTTTCCAGTTACGGCACTGTAGTCGCAAAACTATAGGTCAAGGTCATCTTGAAAATTCGGTGACGTCATACCTGTATTATGGGGTACAAATGTGTTAAATTACAGATTCCTGCAAGTTGTAGTTTTCGAGAAAATTACATGCAACGCTTTTTACATTTTGTAATATTCAAGGTCAAGGTCATATCGCATGGTTTTGTAATTAGCGCCAAAAGAAAGTCAATATTGTACTCAATATTGCATCATTGTTTTGTGACTGTCAGTGTGTTAGTTTTCCAGTAAATGGAAGCCGTATTTTCGATATTTGGATGCTCATCACTTCAAAGATCAAGGTCAAGGCCGAGTTCTGATACAAGTGCTGACCTTCTGACGTCAGGTAGGTCACGTGACCTTATTTTCAGACTGATCGCATTGGCCGTTCAAGATTTGACCACCAAACTTTGCACTAATATAGCGACGCTTCTGGAGGTCAAAGGTCAAATTTAAGGTCACATCCTTTTCGGTCATTAGAGTGTTCATTAATATTAGGAGTATCAATGCCGTAGCTTATTTCCTTATAAAATACCGGGTTTTGAAAAACATTAAAAGGGAGATAACTATTTCTTCTTGTTACGTAACAATTCAAAAATATAACTACAGCATGGCCATATGTAACACTTAGCAACCATCAACTTTCCTTTAGATATGTTCTTTATTTTTGGCTGTACACAGACGACACGAAAAACAGTACCAGGGGAGAGAACTCTAGAACCGCTTCCGTGACCTACTTATTTTATTGGTTATTTTGTTGGGTGTATCTGCAAACTTTCACATTTCAAATTTCAGCTGCATCGCCTTGTGCGTTTGGTCAATATTCGCAAAATGGTGTTTTTATCAAAAACGCCCATAGCTCAATAGGTCAAGGTCAAGGTCAAAATTGAACGCCTGTACCAGAAACTTCAGCCCGGTATCTACAAATGTCCCAAATATCTAAGCTGTATATGAAACCGTTTAGCCGCTATCGCGAAAACAGAATAATAATAATAATCCGTAGAATAACAAAAGGTCTATCCATTGGAAATGGAAAGACCTAACTAGACATTGTTGGTACAATGGCACGGTCTTTCCATGAAGTCCCCAAAAGGTATCCTTTTGTTGGAAATTAAGTTCATGTCATGTTGCATAGGCGATGTCGGCGATGTCGATATAAATATAATGATAATTGAACACTAACGGCTTTCTCGTACCTGTTCAAGTTTTCCACAATTACTGTTCTCGGTACGGAGTCATTATCAACGAAAGAACACAGTATTGGAAGTAAGTGGCAGCAAATTACAAGTTCGTAACTATTGCGGTTCAAGAGATAAAAGGTTTACAAAATTGAGCCGGCCCCGTCATGTAACACGACGTTTATTTAATTGTGAACATTGGATGCCTCGAGTGTTACAGCCGAATCGCTATAGCGAAATTGACAACACCCATTGAATAGACGAAATCAACATATGACCATTTAACGGCTTAATAGTTCGGGAAATTTGAATTTTCAATATCTCTAAACCTATCAAAGCTATATTCTTGAAATTTCATAGGCAAATACATATATATATTCCCTCAAACATACCTAAAAATAGTGATGATTGGATGAATACTTTTCGCAAAATTTGAATAAAGCGTAAATTTCACAAATTGCTAATTATGTTCTATTCTTTCTGGTATATCTTGATGGCTTCTAATGTTTTTCTGTTACGTCATATAATGACCTACATTCATGTGCAAATTCCAACTTGAAATTCCCAACAGTTTTCGAGTTATAACCCTGTAGTCGCAAAAACTGTCGGTGACCATATCTCAAGAGCCAAGGTCAAGGTCAGGTTGAAAATGTAGTGACGTCATACTTGCATCATGGCGTACAAATGTACCAAATTACAGATTCCTGCATGTTGTAGTTTTTGAGAAAAACGCGAAAAACGTTTTTTACATTGTGCGATATTCAAGGTCAAGGTCACATCCGATCGTTTTATAAGTAGCACCGAAAGAAAGACAATATTGTGCTTACTATTGTGTTATTGTTTCTTGCCTGTCAGCATGTTACTTTCTAAGTAAATGGAAGCCGTATTTTCGATATTTTGATGCTCATCACTTCAAAGATCAAGGTCAAAGCCGAATTCTGACACAAGTGCTGACCTTGTGACGTGATGTAGGTCACGTGACCTCATTTTCAGACTGATGGCATCAGCCGTTCACGATTTGACCGTCAAACTTTGCACTCATACTGAGACGCTCCCAGAGGTCAAATGTCAAATTTAGGGTCACGTACTTTTTGGCCATTAAAGTGTTCATTAATGTTACAAGAATCAATGCCGTATCTCATTTCCTTCTAAAATGACGTATTTTGAAAATCATCAAAGGGGAGATAACTACTGTTTCTTGTTACGTAACAATTCGAAAATATAACTACAGCATGGCCATATATAAGACTTACCAACCATCTACTTTCATTCAGATATGTTCTTCAGTTTTGCCTGTACACCGCTAACAAGGAAAACAGCACCAGGGGAGAGAACTCGAAAACTGCTTGTCTGACCTACTTATTTTGTTAGCTTATTTTGTTGGGTACATCTGCAAACTTTTACATTCTAAATGTCAGCTGCTTCGTCTTATGCGTTTGGTCAATATTCGCAAAATAGTGTTTTTATCAGAAAAGCCCATAGCTCAATAGGTCAAGGTCAAGGTCAAAATTGAATACTTGTACCAGAAACTTCAGCCTAGTATCTACCAATGAGCCAAATATCTAAGCCGTATATAAAGCCGTTTAGCCGCTATTTCAAAAGTGGAATAAGAATAATAATAATAATAATCCGTAGAATAACAAAGGTCTATCCATTGGAAATGGAAAGACCTAATAATAATAATAACTAGACATTGTTGGTACAATGACGCGGTCTTTCCTTCTGCTGTCTTCAGTAATTTGAATACAGATTTGCAGAAAACAGATATGTAAATTGGCGACCACTTCGTTGAATAAACTTGATTTATTTGCATAAAATCGCCGAAATTAGCCAGACTTGCTACAACGTTAAAATCAGTCGCGCTCTGTGTATAGGCGGTTTGTTTGTAAACAGAGGCCAGACACCACGTGTTCGCTGACCTGCATGTATGTCTGGGAAAGACAATCGGAACGTTTCATCATAGGCAAATGTACACTGCCAGTTCCGTCAAATAGTTCGCATTTTGTGAAATAATTTCAGCTGAGACAGAAAAGCTTAAGTCGCTCCTGCAATCATGGTTATTATACCGTCCATGTTTACGGACTATTATCACTTTAACCAACATCAAACACATCCTGTCAAGCTTTTTCTCAACTGAGCCACCGATCCGAAACAACAACGAGATACAGTGGCAGAGATGCTGTTTCAATTATGTATTGTAGCGCGCAATTTTAGTCGACTGGGTATTGTTATCAAATTAGTAATGTAATGCCTACCTTGTTTGCACGGCCCATATTCGTACTTCAACTGGTAACATTCCACGTAAACGGCGGGCGACATCAAATAAACAGTCACAACGGAAAAATAACTGAAGTCTTTAGAGTTTCTCGAACACTGAATCCACTGATGAACTTATGCGAAAAACTTGCCGGGTCACGTGATTACACTGCATTCCTCGTGTCGATATATGGTACCACACGACGGGAGGCCCCAGGGCAAAGTATCACAGCGTTGTTAGTAGGATACAGGCTAATTCCTATGAATCACCCTATTTTCGAGCCATTGCTGTGACGTAGCAATATCTGTGTATTTGCCCTATTGCAGAATTTTATCTTGGCAAAATGCATTTGTAAAAACACGGGATCGAAGTGATGTGTAATCATATCATTATTTAATTGTATATTTAATTGTATAATTATTTCTTTTCCCCAAAGAATGAAAGAATGCATTATAAAAGCGGAACCGAGTCGGCTTCCGAAATTATGCATTCTAGACGATCTAGCAAATCCTGACAGGCTGGACATTCAATTCAATAATAACATGGAGTTGTGGATAAACTGTCTAGCGAGGGGGGGGGGGGAGGGGGGGAGAGATGCGTCAACATATAACCTATTCTAATTGTAATAATGAAGTTATGATTTTAAAATTCAGAACTGTACTGCGCATATCGAACAATTCTCTCAAAATTTCTGTTTTTGTGGAATTTACGGTCGATCATCAAGGATGCATCTTCATTTTATCCAGCGAATTTCTACGTTCCCACTTCGAACCTGCCTTGATTTATCTGGACCCCTTCAATGTTCAAATAACTTATAAATAGACACGAGACGTCAATCGAAATGGGTCGCACAAGAGCGTTATTGATTGGCTGACCTAATTTGTGGGCACCTTATTAGGAGGAGACACGCCGCTAATAGCGGATGATGTCACTCTACGTGACTTCACTGACCTTCACTCGCAATCGATGTGTACGTTCTGATTGGTTCTTCTGCCGTTAGCAGGTGAAATTTACACCTCGGATTTTGAACACTGAAGGGGTCAGATAAATCAAGGCAGGTTCGAAGTGGGAACGTAGAAATTGGCTGGATAAAATGAAGATGCAAGGATGAGACGGTCCAAGGTTATAGCAGTAAAGGGAGACAACTCATGTAAACGACACTCAAACTAATGAAAAGGTACACAGAACAGTCTATATTTGTTTTCTGCGTGAGTCTTTTGTCTGTGTCTAGTATTTACGAGTTTGAAAGGGTTATGCTCTTGTATTATGTATAAGACTAAGTGAATTTATTGCATCGGTTCAATTTAGGAACGTGAAATTGTATCGTTTTTCCAACAAATCCCCGAGTGAATGTTGCAGGCTGCAGATGTATATAACGCAAGAGGCTGCAAATGTAACAGAAGATCCAAGGCATGTGCAGAGTTATTTCTCCCATTAGATTTTACGACGACTTAATTGTTTCGTTATTTGGCTTTGCCGTAACGATACTAAATTTGAGAAAGTTCCTGTTAATCCTGCTTACTTGATTGTAAGGCTCTTAGCCCGATTGCGGTTACGTATTTTCTCCAGGTTATTTTCAAAAATTCTGGTGCTTTTCGGATGTCTTTTGTAAAGTTTTAAATGACCGTGTCATCTTTCTATTCGATTAATGTGTCTTCTTTGCGCAATGAGTCATATATTAGTTTCTTGATAAATTACCATGATCTATTGTAGTATTTCTTCTTTCCCTTTGTCTAAATATGGCTGTATAATATATTTGATGATTCGGTGCCTGTTTATGGTTATATTTGTCTTTTTAACAATTGAAATGTATTATAGGTGCACCTGTTTCATTCTCTAACGGCATCTTGTGTGTCAGAACTTAACCTTTGATTAATGTATATAGCCGTCAATCAGTTCGAAGCGTGCCGCCGCAAATGTTTTCGTTAGGCCTATCTCATTACTCGTGTATTTCCTTGTTAAACGATATGGAGGCATGTTTATGTCTCCAAACACCTGCCAATCACATTTGAATATTAAGTTTCGAGTATTTGTTAATTATCTGATTGGCAAATGTTTCATTAAACAAGTTCTCTTTCTGTCTTCTTGAAATACTAATTAATATAATATGCTGAAATCTCTGTAAGTCTGACTGTCCTTCTTAAGTATGTCTATTTCCTTAAATAGCTGTCTATAGCTGTTTAACATTCTGAGTAAATGTTTCGTGTATTGTTCATAGCCGTCAATTAAGTATGTCCGTAAGTATGTCAATTTCCTTTGGTAGCTGCCAATCATGGTTAATTCTTTGCGTTAATAGTTTTCCGCTTTCATGTCATGGGTCTTGTTTATAGCCGTCAATCTTTTTTTAATTGTATTGGCGCGGGTTGTAGTGTATGTCTATTTCCTTTAGACATCTGCCTATCATGGTTAAGTTTTCACGTTAATAGTCTTTCTCATTCATGCCATAAGTTCATTTCATATCCGTCAATCATTTTTGATTTGCTGTAGCGCAGGTGTGATACCCTAATTAGTACGGTGTCATGTCAATGCCTCCTTTATCTGTCAATCATTTCTGTATATCGTTTTTAAACGTTAATGGTGATCAGTATCCGTGCTAATTATCTGTCAATCATTACAGACGTGCGCTATGCACAGGTGTTAAAGGTGTGCGTGTCTTACCTTTTGTTTTCATTTTCATTTGATTTTATCCTCACCGGTTATACCGTGTGTTGTTTTCTAACTTTCGCCTTTTTGATTGCTTGTTTCTCACAAATTATCTTTAAGCCTTATCCTGTTTTCAAATATAATCTTTTAGTGTCTAATATTAACGCTATTCTGGGAGTTTCTAGTCAATATTAAAATGAATATATCGATTCCTTTTATTCATTTCCTATAATAATTATACTGCGACTTAATGCTCTATTTTTTCCGTCTCGTTGATAGTTTTGCCTAATTAAACGATGTGGTCTACTTAACAACGCCTAATTATAAATTTAACACCAGTTTAATAAGTTTTTCACGTTTAATGTTTCTCGTAGGTGTTATCTCCGACTGTCGGCTGTTTTGATTTCATTGTCAATAGCTGTCACTATTTATAATGTTGTGATTTCATCAGTCATCGTATGGGTGTATTTTTCTGTATTCTCTATTAAGTAAATTGATTTATCCACTGTATTATTTTAATATCCGCGATGTATATATATTCTACTTTTCTTGGCGTCTTCATGATATCGTCCCGTAATATGTTGTTAAGTGTCAATAGCATCATGCTTATTTATTTTTTACTGAACGCTTTGCGTTGTTAATGTTATGTCTCATTACATATGGTATACAATATATGTTCGTGTATAACTTTGGACTGATGAATTCAGAATCTCATAGTTTCTGCTTATGTTAACTTGATCTGAATTTATTTTCTTTAGATATTCTGTCAATATCCGACCTTAACCACGTGACCTAGGAGTAAAATTTTTGCATGTTCATGATCGCCATGTCATATAACATATATTTCATAACTTTTCCCGTCAAAATCTATTACTTGAAAATTACTGTTTCCGGTACGGAGTCATTGTCAACGAAAGAACACAGTATTGGAAGTAAGTGGCAGCAAATTACAAGTTCGTAACTATTGCGGTTCAAGAGATAAAAGGTTTACAAAATTGAGCCGGCCCCGTCATGTAACACGACGTTTATTTAATTGCGAACATTGGATGCCTCGAGTGTTACAGCCGAATCGCTATAGCGAAATTGACAACACCCATTGAATAGATGAAATCAACATATGACCATTTAACGGCTTAATAGTTCGGGAAATTTGAATTTTTAATATCTCTAAACCTATCAAAGCTATATTCTTGAAATTTCAAAGGCAAATACATATATATATTCCCTCAATCATGCCTAAAAATAATGATGATTGGATGCATACTTTTCGCAAAACTTGAATACATCGTAAATTTCAGAAATTGCTAATTATCTCCCAATCTTTCTGGTATCTTTTTATGGGTTCTACTGATGTTCTGTTACATCATGTAATGACCTACATTCATGTGCAAATTTCAAGTTGAAATTTCCAACAGTTTTCCAGTTACGGCACTGTAGTCGCAAAACTATCCGTGGCCATAGCTCAAAAACTAAGGTCAAGGTCATCTTGAAAATTCAGTGACGTCATACCTGTATTATGGGGTACAAATGTGTTAAATTACAGATTCCTGCAAGTTGTAGTTTTCGAGAAAATTACATGCAACGCTTTTTACATTTTGTAATATTCAAGGTCAAGGTCATATCGGATGGTTTTGTAATTAGCGCCAAAAGAAAGTCAATATTGTACTCAATATTGCATCATTGTTTTGTGACTGTCAGTGTGTTAGTTTTCCAGTAAATGGAAGCCGTATTTTCTATATTTTGGATGCTCATCACTTCAAAGATCAAGGTCAAGGCCGAGTTCTGATACAAGTGCTGACCTTCTGACGTCATGTAGGTCACGTGACCTTATTTTCAGACTGATCGCATTGGCCGTTCAAGATTTGATCACCAAACTTTGCACTCATATAGCGACGCTTCTGGAGGTCAAAGGTCAAATTTAAGGTCACATACGTTTTGGTCATTAAAGTGTTCATTAATGTCACAAGAATCAATGCCGTATCTTATTTCCTTCTAAAATGACGTATTTTGAAAATCATCAAAGGGGAGATAACTACTGTTTCTTGTTACGTAACAATTCGAAAATATAACTACAGCATGGCCATATATAAGACTTACCAACCATCTACTTTCATTCAGATATGTTCATTATTTTTGGCTGTACACAGGCGACACGAAAAACAGGACAAGGGGAGAGAACTCTAAAACCGCTTCCGTGACCTACATATTTTATTGGTTATTTTGTTGGGTGTATCTGCAAACTTTCACAATTCAAATTTCAGCTGCATGGCCTTATGCGTTTGGTCAATATTCGCAAAATGGTGTTTTTATCAAAAAAGCCCATAGCTCAATAGGTCAAGGTCAAGGTCAAAATTGAACACCTGTACCAGAAACTTCAGCCCGGTATTTACAAATGTCCCAAATATCTAAGCTGTATATCAAGCCGTTTAGCCGCTATTGCAAAAGTGGAATAATAATAATAAGAAGAAGAATAATAAGAAGAAGAATAATAATAATCCGTAGAATAACAAAAGGTCTATCCATTGGAAATGGAAAGACCTATCCATTGGAAATGGAAAGACCTAATAATCCGTAGAATAACAAAAGGTCTATCCATTGGAAATGGAAAGACCTAATAAATAACACATCCCACTAGACATTGTTGGTACAATGACGCGGTCTTTCCCTTCTCACTGCAAATGAGTAAATACATGGTCGCAGACCGCCTTGGTCCCGATCATTTTTTGTTTTGGTCGCTTTACACGCACAGACACGCTTTTTTCACATTGCTTGTTTCTACCTTATAGTTTTTTATTGCGTTTTTCTTCTAAGAAACTTGCCTATATTGGTAAGCGGCAGCTGTTGAACACATTTCTGAGCTTCATTTGGGCCCTAGATGGCTCCTTCATCGATCCGAAAATGTTAGTACGTTGAAATGTGTTTAGAAAATTGTCCCTGGAGTCCAAACAATGGCTTGAATGGAGAAAGTTAGGCTTGATTTTTGGTCGCCTGGAGACTGTGCTTCTCACAGACTGTTTTTCTGCCCGACAAAATGACCCCAAATATCGATGGTCATGTGACATGAAGCAAAATTGGTTCCATAGTTGCATTTGTACCAGGAAATACGGGATCATTATCAACGAAAGAACTCATTCTTGGAAGTACCAGGCAACAAATTAGAAGTCCGTATCTATTGCGGTTCAAGAGTTATAAGGTTTCCAAAAATGAGCCAGCCCCGTCATGTAACACGACATTAATTTTATTGCCAACACGGAATGACTCGAGTGCTACAGCCGAATCGCTATAGCGAAATTGACAGCGGCAATTGAATAGATGAAATCAACAAATGACCACAAACGGCGAGAGAACCATTTAACGGCTTAATAGTTAGGGAAAATTGTCTTTTTAATATCTCTGAACCTATCAAAGCTACATTCCTGAAATTTCACAGGCATATACATATATATATTCTCTCAATGTTCTGTGAATATGGTGCGGATAGGAGTTGCAGTTTCGCCATGGCATCAAAAAAGTGAAAATTTCAAATTTTGTGAAATATCTCCTATACTTTCTGGTACCTTTTTCCCCGTTCTATTTCTTTTCTGTGACGTCATGTAATGACCTATATTTATATGCAAATTTCTAGTCCGGGTGAGGAGCAGTTTTCTCATGACAGCCCTTCCAGTATGAAAATGTAAAGGGCCATTACTCTGGAACCAAGGCCAAGGTCAGGTCAAAATTTGTATGACTTCCTTCCTGAGTGATGGGGAACATCTGTGCTGAATTACAGATTCCTAGTCCCTATACTTTTCACAAAAATCAAGTAAATCACTTTTGGTATCAGGTGGTATTCAAGGCCAAGGTCAAATCGGATTGTTTTGTTTTTACCGTCAAACGAAAGACCATCAAACGTTCTTTCCTCAGTCGTAGTATGATGGCTGCCAGTGACTTACTTTTCAAGTAAATGGAAGCCGTATTTTCCATATTTAGATGCTTACCATTTCAAAGGTCAAGGTCAAGGCCGAGTTCTGACACAAGTTCTGACCTTGAGACATCATGTAGATCATGTGACCTTATTTTCAGGCTGATCGCATAAGCCATTCAAGAGTTGACCCCTGAACTTTGCACTCATATAGAAACGTTCCTGGAGGTCAAAGGTCAAATTCAAGGTCAAATACTTTTTGGTCATTAAAGTGTTCATTAATGTTGAAAGAATCAATACCGTAGCTCATTTCCTTACAAAATGACGTATTTTGAGAATCATTAAAGGGGAGATAACTACCTTTTCTTGTTACGTAACATTTCAAAAATATAACTACAGCATGGCCATATATAAGACTTACCAACCATCTACTTTCATTCAGATATGTTCTTCAGTTTTGCCTGTACACCGCTAACAAGGAAAACAGGACCAGGGGAGAGAACTCGAAAACTGCTTGTCTGACCTACTTATTTTATTGGCTTATTTTGTTGGGTACATCTGCAAACTTTCACATTTTAAATTTCAGCTCCATCGCCTTATGCGTTTGGTCAATATTCGCAAAATGGTGTTTTTATCAGAAAAGCCCATAGCTCAATAGGTCAAGGTCAAGGTCAAACTTGAATACTTGTACCAGAAACTTCAGCCTAGTATCTACAAATGAGCCAAATAGCTAAGCTGTATATAAAGCCGTTTAGCCGCTATTTCAAAAGTGAAATAATAATAATAAGAAGAATAATAATAATAATAATCCGTAGAATAACAAAAGGTCTATCCATTGGAAATGGAAAGACCTAACTAGAGATTGTTGGTACAATATCATGGTCTTTCCTTGTCGTCCTCCAAAGGTATTATTTCGCTGTATTGTGATGTGGCATATACGGAGTGGAAGCATTTTCCGGAAAGTTTAATTTGTCAAGATTGCGAGCGCCTTAGGTCGAGTGTGAACTTTCATCGTTACGTGCCGTTGTTCAAACATTTGCAAAAAAGTTAAACGGTTGAACGTCTACTGTATTCTATTCGAGTCCCGCTCTATGTGGGCACTGAATATATGTCGCTCAATACTGATTTCGTCGTGTACATCAACATACTTCAAACAGCATGCTAATTGGGGGCGGAAATTGTATCCTGTCTGCAGCAATGCGAATGCATTCTTACTGTCAATTCCAAACACATATATATATTCCCTCAATCAAAATTGATGACCTGTACCAGACACTTCAGTCTAGTATCAACAGCGAGATACAGTGGCAGAGATGCCGTTTCAATTACGTATTTTGGCGCGCAATTTTAGTCGACTGGGTATTGTTCTTAAATTAGTAAACGAATGCCTACCTTGTTTGCACAGTCCATTCGTACTTCATCTGGCATGTCTGGGAACATTCCACGTAAACGGCGGCATCGAATATTTCCTCGTTTTAGGGACTTTAATCCTAGACACCTAAATGCCACCCCTGCCGAGCTCAGCTATTTCCCTACGCCCGCAGTAAAAGGAAACTCGCGCGTATTTGAAGACAGACGCGCGCACTTCCGGTGAAGCAAATTATTCACCTTGTTTGTTTCCGAATACCAGGATCGCTAACCCTCTGTCTACGCTGTATTATGTCAAACTAACGGCTCTCTCGTAACTGTTCAAGTTTTCCACAATTACTGTGCCCGGTACGGGGTCATTGTCAACGAAAGAACACAGTATTGGAAGTAAGTGGCAGCAAATTAGAAGTTCGTAACTATTGCGGTTCAAGAGATAAAAGGTTTACAAAATTGAGCCGGCCCCGTCATGTAACACGACGTTTACTTAATTGTGAACATTGGATGCCTCGAGTGTTACAGCCGAATCGCTATAGCGAAATTGACAACATCCATTGAATAGATGAAATCAACATGTGACCATTTAACGGCTTAATGGTTCGGGAAAATTGTTTCTTTAATATCTCTAAACCTATCAAAGCTATATTCTTGAAATTTCATAGGCAAATACATATATATATTCCCTCAATCATGCCTAAAAATAATGATGATTGGATGCATACTTTTCGCAAAACTTGAATACATGGTAAATTTCAGAAATTGCTAATTATCTCCCAATCTTTCTGGTATCTTTTTATGGGTTCTACTGATGTTCTGTTACATCATGTAATGACCTACCATGCCTACATTCATGTGCAAATTTCAACTTGAAATTTCCAACAGTTTTCCAGTTACGGCACTGTAGTCGCAAAACTATCCGTGGCCATAGCTCAAAAACTAAGGTCAAGGTCCTCTTCAAAATTCGGTGACGTCATACCTGTATTATGGGGTACAAATGTGTTAAATTACAGATTCCTGCAAGTTGTAGTTTTCGAGAAAATTACATGCAATGCTTTTTACATTTTGTAATATCCCTTACTGCTTTGAGGTGTATTTGAGGTGTACTTGAGGTGTAGTTGAGGTGTACCTGTGAGGTGTACCCTCAGATATTATGAGGTGTATTTGAGGAGTAGATGAGGTGTAGTTGAGGAGTAGATGAGGTGTAGTTGAGGAGTATCGAAATATGCAAATTAGTACACCTCGGGTGAGGTGTACACCTCGGGTGAGGTGTACCCCTCGGGTGAGGTGTACACCTCGGGTGAGGTGTACCCCTCGGGTGAGGTGTACACCTCGGGTGAGGTGTACCCCTCAGGTGAGGTACTAGCTGAGGTGTACTGGAGGCACATCCAATTTTGAAAAATATATTCATACCTCCATTGAAAATAGGTACCAGGCATATTTGTATTCTCATTTTTTAGTGAACACCGCTCAGTAGATTGATCCCCATCCTCCTCCTACAATAAATTTTCTGCAGCATTTTTCGCTACAAAGCCTACAACTAACATATGAGCAGCCAAACTTGAAAGTAGGGGAAGGTGACCGTGTATGTCGGAAAATGGTAGCACCACACTTATAAAGGAGCTTTAACATTGGCTCACAAGTACTTCAATTGCCACACAGAGTATTCCAATGCAAAAGCATACAAGGGACCAATGTATTTGGGAAGTGACAATTAACATATCCATTTTGGAAATATATCTGGAAGGTTGACAACTTATCCACAGGTGCCAAAGTTTGCATGAGATTAACAATAGTTTCTCTGTAAATTATACAACAGTGCCCATTAACTGATTGCTATGATAATTTGAAGTGAAGAATGTTACAGCAGGTTTTAGTTTGATGTATTAGTGTCCTGGTGTCAAAATAATAATAAAAATTGAGTTTACATAACATTTTTCATGGTGTTCAGAAGTTCAGGAGGTGTACTTGAGGTGTACGTAGGTAATTTAAAAGTGAGGTACGGTAGTTTCCCTATTAATTCACCTTCCAAACTTAATTCGAAAACGGTCGATTTTTCCGCTGTCGTGATTTTGTCCATCCTAATAAAACGAACACGGGAGCATTTTCAATATCCGTGAAACAATAAATTCGAACACTCCCGTTTTCGCCACGGAGTTCGTGTCGATGAAAGTAAAGTGAATGTGTTACTAGAATCTCGTATAGTATATCGGCGTATGCTATTATTTGTAAGCGCAGAGAAACAACAGGGAATGGTACAATATAATCAGACTGAATTACTATTACTTACAGTCTATAAGGAATAAAATTGATTCAATTAACTCCGCAGTCCTGTAATTTTATCCTAACTTGATCGCGTTTCGCCGCAGTCGGGAAAAATATATACGGTAGTCCCCGCACGTGGTCGAGTGTCTGCACACGGCCCGCTATTGAATCATTCTTCAGTTTGCCAGCCGTTCGTATATCAAATATCTTTCTTTAAACCAGCATTCCTTTATTTGAAAAACACGGTGAATATTTTCCGAGAAGGCAGAACTGCATGCGAATGAATTATGTTTGAACGGAACATAAAAATCACCGACAACGGTGATCGACGTGACACGGTCTAAGAAAATTTTCATGGCGCTCCTTTTCTGTTGAAGTCTTTACGGTGGTTCATCGTCCCTCATTAATTCATGCCCCCTTTAACTTTTATACGTTGGTGATTAAATAGAATACATTACATGCTAATATATTTTCAGATGAAGCCGGCTATCGATCTGACCTGGAGTCAACAATCGCATGCCGCGGTTGTAATTTCGATATTAGTGTTGTTTAGATTTTTTTTTAGAAAAATGGAATAAATCCATCCACATATGGTTCTCAGTACTGCACGGACAAAAGCATCATGATATTGAGCATATGGATATATTTTATAACTTTCCTCAACTAGATTCTCTGAAAGGCTGAATTAAGTTCACTAAACCGTTGAGAAACGGGATTGTACATTTGGTAGATTTTTTCGCCATGATTCTTTGACCAGAATACAATCACAACTTACATAGATCGGTCTAATTTACCAGTTAATTGAGATGTCGATTTCTGTATATTCTCTGAAGTGGATCCGGTTATATTTACTGAGTGTATATTTATAAATTATAGAAAAGCTGCAGTCGGGCCAAATCTCAAATCAGAAAGACGATCGGATGCAGGTAAAAGTTTCCTTTTCAAGAATTAAGCACTGTTGAATGACTTGATTTTGAGTCGGCAGTCATACATTGTGAAACGGGAACTTTCAATCAAGTGATATTATTGAAATTACCATGCAGTTTATGTGGAATACGAACAACTGAACAGCGGGCAACAGGCTCAAGTGAGTGGTGACGATTTGATACAAAAATGTAAAACGGATGCATATATGAGAATACAGCACTTTATTTTATTACAGTAGCACTGCTGTCTTCTGGTGTCACTTGAACAGTCTTCTTCCAGGTGGCCATGGTAGATAGGGCGATTTTCCTCCTCTCCGAAACAAAACGGAACCCGTGGACCTCTACCTCTTCCAAAACCTGTCTCTTTTCTTTCAAGCTGTAGCTTCGGTATTTTCCCCTCTTGGTAGGTGGGGGGGCATCTACCTCAATCGAGACCGGGATAACAGAAGTCGGGGCAGGTGTAGCTTCCGTCGACGTGAAGAATGTAACTCTTACAGGGGCAGGCTGGGCGGGTTGGGCAGGTAGATTACAGATGACCGTCTCAGGTTGATCTATCAAATTAATGATCCCATCTTCACCGACGAAGCCAACGCTGGTTAAAGTGACGAATGGGTCATCCCGGGGTCTGAGAAATATGTAATACTGAGTTTGTGATTCAGTTGAGCTTATATAACACCAAATTCAATAACTGTGACACTGGCCATAAGGCAAAACACACCTGCTTATTTAGATAATTAGATAAACTTAAAATGAAAAAGTTTAACAAAATACACCTATCGTTTAATGAAACATAGACAGGAAATCACACAGTTGACAAACGTCAGTTTTCCCACAAGGGGACACAAACAAATTTCGCGATGTGAAGCGCCGACAACAATCATCTCTGCATATGTGCTCTGTTTTGTTCAAATACGGTTATCATAAAGACTTACTCTTTCCGGTTTTGTTAAATATTTTATTGTGAATGAAAATATTTCTTATGAATACCCACGAACTTACCAAAATTCCAGCAATCAAAAATTCTTTGGAATTACACCGCGCATTTTTACATTAAGAATCAAAACATCGCTACTCGCTATTCCATTACTCTATATGCTAAACAAATTTGAGAAACATTTAAATGGCATTAGGTAAAGTTTCGAAGATGAGAACATAACAGTATTTAATTAATATTCAGAACGATATCATACTTCGACCTATACTTTTAGTAAACTGTTACAGTACCGGTACCGTAATAGATATTCCCATACTTGAAACAAACAAATCGAAACGTGTATTGCCGACTGACACTCGGTTCTCTTGTACAATCCGCCGTTAATTCTACATTAATTTCGTGTCATAGGTCCGGGATATTTATTCAAGTCCTGGATGGTGTGTGTAAAATCATGCACAATGAAGACCAAAAAGTCTATGACAGTCCGCTAATCTGTCTAAAACTTCGTGATATAATCCTACATAAATTTGCCGTTGGTTCATTTTCAGGGTTCACAACAACAACGTCGACATACCGAACGACTCGAACATGGAATACTCTAATATGTGTATAGTTTTATATATATAGAATATTCATTCAATTCCATGTCAGTTACGTTTCATAATATAGATCATAGCTAATACTGAACAAAAGGAAGGAATACGTTCAATGTTTTGGCCTACTTTTACGATGTTATTATGGACGCGAATTTACGGACGTCAGCTCAAAAATCTGCATGATCGTGCTGAACTTGTCACTCGATAAATATGCTTGACTTCCTCGAATAAAATTAGACGCCTTTATCAGGATAGAGGAGATTTTCTGACATCATACACTGCATTTTATGGAAACTATGGTGAGATCTCAAAGTTAATACACGTTAATAAATACGATCACTACGACCACGGCGAAGCGGTCCGCCATTTTGGATTCTCCGTGAAAGTCGGCGCGACATTTAATTCGAACACTCGCGTTTTTCTAGAATTCGCTCAACAAATAATTCGAAAGTAGCCAATTTTTGGAGTGCTGAGTTTCATCACTACATCGCGAATTAATAGGGAAATTACCGTACATGTTTTTTTGACAAAGTCAAGGAGGTGTACTTGAGGTGAAGGTAATTTAAAGTAACATTCATGCCAGAATGATGATCCAGCATAGACATGTAGAGAGGAAATTAAATTTAATGCCATGTTCAGCAATATTTTGTCTATTTAGCGAGTATGAATAAAAGATTGTGCTGGCAATTATTTACAATAAGTGGATGGTATATATTATGCTCAATTTCATGACAAACCTTTCCACCAAGTCCACCAGATATCTTGGGTGTAGGTGGATAACTGTATCTTATGTTCATGCCAAGCTTGTTACGGTGGAGTGTATACAAAATATACTTGAGGTGTAGATAAATTATGAGGTGTAAGCTACTTGTATACTTTTGTACATGCATATTTTAGCAAAGTCCATGAGGTGTACTTGAGGTGTAGGTAAATTACAAGTATATATTTTGACAAAAATCATGAGGTATCATTCACTGTTAATTATTAATTTGTTAATTGAACAAGGGCTGTACTTATTTCAAACTGTCAGACTGAATTGGTGTATGTTACAATAGAATATTAGACTAAGGCAGGAACATCCAACTGAGACATAGAGTTAAAAAGTATTCAGAAAATAATAAAAGAAGAGCTCCAGCTGAGAATGTATATGCAGCTGACACAAGAAATAGCAGAAGTAGATTTTATGTATTGTAAACTGGAAAACAAGGTATGACCTGTCAAGTGTTCACATGTGTCACTATGGTTCTTTTATTCATAGAGGGTGTATGAGATTTACAGTTAGCCAACCCATTTATTGATTTATTTTAAAATATAGCGCTTGTGAAGATCTTAAATGAACTAAGAAATGTACTTTGAAATATAAATAAAACATTTAGTTGATGGGCAGTGAAATCTGTATGGGAAGCCAAGGTAAACTTGAGATGTACGGAAATTAGAAGTATATTTTGACAGTCCCAGAGGTGTACTTGAGGTACATGCATAGTTTGGCAAAGTCCATAAGGTGTACTTGAGGTGTAGGTAGATTACACGTATATTTTGACAAAGTCCCAGAGGTGTACTTGAGGTACATGCATATTTTGGCAAAGTTCATAAGGTGTACTTGAGGTGTAGGTAAATTACAAAAATATTTTTTCGAAGTCCATGAGGTGTACTTGAGGTGTATACACCTTGAAAAAGAAAATGAGGTGTACACCTCAGGTACACCTCGACTACACCTCAAGTTGAGGTGTACACCTCAGGTGCACCTCGACTACACCTCAACTTGAGGTGTACACCTCAAGTCTGTAAGGGATTCAAGGTCAAGGTCATATCGGATGGTTTTATAATTAGCGCCAAAAGAAAGTCAATATTGCACTCAATATTGCGTCATTGTTTTGTGACTGTCAGTGTGTTAATTTTCCAGTAAATCATTTAGAAGCCATATTTTCGATATTCGGATGCTTATCACTTGAAAGATCAAGGTCAAGGCCGAGTTCTGATACAAGTGCTGACCTTGTGACGTCAGGTAGGTCACGTGACCTTATTTTCAGACTGATCGCATTGGCCGTTCAAGATTTGACCACCAAACTTTGCACTCATATAGCGACGCTTCTGGAGGTCAAAGGTCAAATTTAAGGTCACATCCTTTTCGGTCATTAAAGTGTTCATTAATATTAGGAGTATCAATGTCGTAGCTTATTTCCTTATAAAATAACGGGTTTTGAAAAACATTAAAAGGGAGATAACTATTTCTTCTTGTTACGTAACAATTCAAAAATATAACTACAGCATGGCCATATTTAACACTTAGCAACCATCAACTTTCCTTTAGATATGTTCTTTATTTTTGGCTGTACACAGACGACACGAAAAACAGCACCAGGGGAGAGAACTCTAAAACCGCTTCCGTGACCTACTTATTTTATTGGTTATTTTGTTGGGTGTATCTGCAAACTTTCACATTTCAAATTTCAGCTGCATGGCCTTATGCATTTGGTCAATATTCGCAAAATGGTGTTTTTATCAGAAAAGCCCATAGCTCAATAGGTCAAGGTCAAGGTTAAAATTGAATACTTGTACCAGAAATTTCAGCCTAGTATATACAAATGAGTCAAATATCTAAGCTGTATATCAAGCCGTTTAGCCGCTATTTGAAAAGTGGAATAATAATAATAAGAATAATAATAATCCGTAGAATAACAAAAGGTCTATCCATTGGAAATGGAAAGGCCTAATAATAATAATACTTTATTTACGGAGGGGATTCAATTAGTACAAAACCAATCTTCCTTGAGTCCCTCAACAACAACGCAGTCATCACTGTGAACTTTGGTGTGCTAGAAAACAAGTTGTAGCATGCCTAAAGACTGTTAATTAATTAAGAGAGACTGTCAAACTTCTGAGCACACATTGTCATTAAGCAATCAAGATAAACTTTTAATCCCGTGAAGGTGAGAAATCTCTAGTATGTTTACGCAGCATACTTTGCATTTGCCTCTCCATCTGTCATTGCAAAAACGTTTTCAACCCAATCAAACTCTGGCTGAGATTTCCAATTGTCTTGGAAAATACATTTCCCAGGCATACTAACGATTGGACAAAACTCTAACAAGGTAAATAATATGAGTCAGAGACAGATGAAACCAGCGCGGATTGAATCAAAAATACATAAAATTTCCATAATCACATATTCAGCTGAAATGGCGCCAATTCAGTAAGGGGGAACAACTCTGTGTGAGTGATCATTTCGCAGGCTCCCTACCCTACCCGAAAAAGTTAGCGCTCGGAACGCGTGCGGAATGCATTCCTACAGCTTATGTGTGATTGCAATCCGCATGCATTCCGCATGCATTAAATTGGAACCTTCATGATTATGCACTCGAGTGATCGCTTGTTTCAAGTTGCTGTACATATTATGCGATCATTATGCCTTCCAAGTGTGGAAGGCATAATGATCAGAAGCGCTCCTCATCTTGAATGCATGCGGAAGCCATAATGATCGCATGGCATTAATAATTGAATGATCAGCATGAACGCATTCCGCATGCATTCCGCACGCATTCCGCACGCATGCATTCAAAAGCTCTTGTACACTAGGAGTCACATAAATCAAATGACTGACATTTTAAATGGGCAAATGTAAAGTACATTGTAAGCTACAGATGTACATGTAGAGGTTGTATAAATGTTTAATATTTATACAGTACAGTTCAAAATTGGTCCAACATAAACATTTCAAGTAACTACAATTGTAACTTTATCAATGACCTGAAACTGACCATTAATGAATTCATTAATACATTGTAAATACAAGTGGAAATACTTAAATTATACATACATGCTAAAATTAAAATATATTCAGAATGTATCCAAAGTGTATAATGGCAATTCTTCAAACTGTAGAGTGACCTTCAAGCTGGTGAGTACTTCACATAATGACAGACTTACCATCAAATCTTAATATCTTAGTAGATTTATGTGGAAATACACTGTGATCCATTGTCACTGGAGTGGAGTGACCCTGTCCGGACCAAGAACTGTGCAAATTGTGTATTCCTCACATCAAAGAATTCACTACAAATAACTTCTCTTTCCATGTTACTGCCAGCTAAAAACTTCACACCAGTATATCATGTTGTGTTCTTCAATTCTGGTTGAGCATTTTAGGCTATATCCAATGTGAAATATCCAAAACTGCAGCTAAAGAAAATACAGCTACTGCATGGTGGTGGTGGTTAAAATTTGAAATCTGGTCATATGATAGTATCCCCCTTTAAATTTGGCGGGGTTTCCATGGAGATCGGTGATTAATGGTCTATGAAATCAAAACCATATGTTGGTCTGGAGAGGGACACCAAGCGATCATTTAAGCGATCATTTTGGATTGCTTGGACTTAGAAAGTTTTTCGTCTGATCACTTGGACTTTGAAAAGAAGATGTAAGGATCGCTTGACCATAAGAAAATGATCACTCAGATCACATAAATGATTGCATGGTTAACACATTTGGGCAAAAGTGATCGGTTGGATAGCATAATGATGGCAAAATGAGCGCTTGGAGCGCTTCATCCTGTCAAGAATGATTGATTGGATAGCATCATGATTGCAAAATGAGCGCATAGAGCGCTTAATGATCACATAGATGGCATGGATGGCATATGGAATGCATGCGGAAGGCGATCCGCATGCGATCTGCATGCAATCCGCATGCAATCCCTCCATTTATTTCGGGTAGGGTAATCCCGCTGGGCTAAGGCAAATGGAACGGGAACCAGAGGGGAGAGTTGTCGCCCCTGTATGATCATCCGTTTATTATGGGTTTTGGATCTGGCCACATGCGAAGTGCTGAGTATTATCGAACACAAATAACGACCGACGATCGTGAGCTTGACAAGGCAAGTAATTCATTGTGGCAGATATTTCGAGAGAAGAGAAGACTATAAAATTCAAGGACTTTTCCAGGACTCTTGACAAATATTGTCAGAATTCAAGGATTTCCAGGTCCTGAAATTTATTTTCTCAGAATTCAAGGAAATAAAGGAAATCCAGGGCCCATACGAACTCTGTGCAATAAAGACAAGTGATGTTACAGTGCTGGACATCACATTATCAAGTTCCTGTTGCTTCTCAGCAAAATGCATTCAAGAAACAGGAACCTGAACCCACCTAACCACCCGGCAACAGACACCAGATCCCACAGACAACAGATAACAGATCCCAAAGACAAATGATAACAGATCCCACAGGCAACAGATAACAGATCCCACAGACAACCGATAACAGATCCCACAGACAACCGATAACAGATCCCACAGACAACAGATAACAGATCCCACAGACAACCGATAACAGATCCCACAGACAACAGATAACAGATCCCACAGACAACAGATAACAGATCCCAGACAACCGATAACAGATCCCACAGACAACCGATAACAGATCCCACAGACAACAGATAACAGATCCCACAGACAACAGATAACAGATCCCACAAACAGATAACAGATCCCACTAGCCACAGATCCCACAGACAACAGATCCCACAGACAACAGATAACAGATCCCAGACAACCGATAACAGATCCCACAGACAACAGATAACAGATCCCACAAACAGATAACAGATCCCACAGACAACCGATACCAGATCCCACAGACAACAGATCCAACAGAAAACAGATCACACAGACAACAGATCACACAGACAAGAGATAAGATTCCACAGACAACAGATAACAGATTCCACAGACAACAGATAACAGATCCCACAGAAAACAGACAACAGATTCAAGAGATAACAGATCCCACAGACAACCGATAACAGATCCCACAGACAAACGATAACAGATCCCACAAACAGATAACAGATCCCACAGACAACAGATAACAGATCTCACAGACAACCGATAACAGATCCCACAGACAACCGATAACAGATCCCACAGACAACAGATAACAGATCCCACAGACAACCGATAACAGATCCCAGACAACAGATAACAGATCCCACAGACAACAGATAACAGATCCCACAGACAACCGATAACAGATCCCACAGACAACAGATAACAGATCCCACAGACAACAGATAACAGATCCCACAGACAACCGATAACAGATCCCACAGACAACCGATAACAGATTCCACAGACAACAGATAACAGATCCCACAGGCAACAGATAACAGATCCCACAGACAACTGATAACAGATCCCAGAGACAACTGATAACAGATCCCACAGACAAAGATAACAGATCCCACAGACAAGAGATAACAGATCCCACAGACAACAGATCCCACAGACAACTGATAACAGATCCCACAGACAACAGCTAACAGATCCCACAGACAACAGATCCCACAGACAACAGATAACAGATCCCACAGACAACAGATCCCACCATAAAGAGCCCTGTAATCATCTGTTGATGGATTTGATCTGCTTCGAGGTCTAAAGATATTTGAAAATTTAGAAGAAATAGTATATGGACCACGTAGGCCCCACCGATTAAGATCAGGTATTATCAGTTGCAGCCCCCCCCCCCCCCATTAGCCTTCCTATTTCTGTGTTTATATGGAGTAATTTTGTTGCGCTGAGAGGCAAGAACAAATTAAAGAAAATCAGCCTAGAGAATGTTTTAACCTATGCCATTCCAATCCACATCAAACCAGGACATCCAAAGTTTGGGGGCACTTACATGTAGTTCAGGTGTTTGTGGCAATGAGGTCACAAACCACCATTGAGAGAGAGAGGGAATCGACATTAAACCTTAATTCTCTCTCTCTCCTAGATATTTTTGGGTCTAAGATTATAATCAGACTTTTGATTGGTCATTATACCCGACTGGTTGGTGATAAATGGTTTGCGACATATATTGAAATGCTTCTATACTATTCTATACTAAAAGATATCCAAACTAACTTTTAAAATTTTAACAAGAAAAAATCCTTCTGAGCTATCTGACCTCATTACCACTGACATCAAGCTCAATTAGAGAGGAGTTTTTCTCCAGTGCCTCTCTCAAACTCTCAACTCCTTTAGGGCTCATGTTACAGTTCTTCATGCTGAGGCTTTTCAACACACAGTCTGTTTTCTGAAAGATGAGGTAATCCACAGATAAAAATGTTATGAGCGCAATTTTTTACATTTTGGCAGGTGCATGTACATTGTTTACAGTGAGCAGATCTTACATCCACAACTTATGGTTCAGCTCAATTAATAATAATAATAACTTTATTTATTCTGGGTGGCTTAATTAGCCCCAAGGTTTATGGTCCTCCTTATGGCCGAGATTCTCATTTACAATACATGTCTGTTGAGAACCATACCTGGACATTAGACATTGTTCAGACAGCGTGTTCCCGCAGACACAATCTGGCATATAATTCTATCCCAACAAACAACCACTTTTTAATGTTGAAGATGGACAGATTTCAGCCCGCACCATGCTCTTCATTCAGATGATCTACTGAATCTGTAACACTTCAAGTTCATTATTTGTTTTGGTTTAGAAATTTGTCTATTGAGCTATTAATTTGTCTATTGCGCTGTTAATTTGTCTATTGAGCTGTTAATTTGTCTATTGAGCTGTTAATTTAATTCCCTATATAGTGAAGACGAAGACAGGCTCCCTGACGAACGTACAACATTGGCATTACATGTATTAATGCATGGATTCTGAAACTGTGAGGGGGTGACTGGGTCATAGAAGACAAAGAAAATGTTCTGCACAAAGGTCAACAGACTCTGTAGGGGAAACCTGATCACTGAGGGCAACTTGACTGCTCAAGGTGCCACCTGCTCAAAGTGCCACCTGCTCATCAGAGATATATCTTAAGTTAGTAGATTATCTCCCTTCCTTCACATGATCAGTACTCAGTATCATGTAATTACCATATGTTAATCTTTCCAGAGAAAGGACCATTGAAGTGTCCAAAGATAAACAAAATCAGATCATTTGTATATCATGTTGTTTGACAACATTATTCAACCATGGCTGCCACTTAATCATTATTTACTTAGTATTAGCACACCTGTTACACAAAGAGCAGGACAATATTCATGTATATTATAGTTTACCTGTAAACACTGTGTGAGGAGATCACCTACAGATCTACGGTCACAGATATCATTGTTACCAATATCCAGGTCTGTCAGTGTGGAATTGTGGGTGAGACCCTGTAGTAATGAGGTCACATCAGTAGCTCCAATACTGTCTAACCTTTGGATGAACAAAATATAAACAGTATTAGTCAGTGCGGGATTGTGGGTAAGACCCTCTAGTAATGAGGTCACATCAGTAGCTCCAATACTGTCTAACCTAATGGATGAACATAATATAAACAGTATTAGTCAGTGTGGGATTGTGGGTAAGACCCTCTAGTAATGAGGTCACATCAGTAGCCCCAATACTGTCTAACCTTTTGTTGAACATAATAAAAACAGTATTAGTCAGTGTGGAATTGTGAGTATGACCCTCTAGTAATGAGGTCACATCAGTAGTCCCAATACTGTCTAACCTTTTGTTGAACATAATAAAAACAGTATTAGTCAGTGTGGAATTGTGAGTAAGACCCTCTAGTAATGAGGTCACATCAGTAGCCCCAATACTGTCTAACCTTTTGTTGAACATAATAAAAACAGTATTAGTCAGTGTGGAATTGTGGGTAAGACCCTCGAGTAATGAGGTCACATCAGTAGTCCCAATACTGTCTAACCTTTTGTTGAACATAATAAAAACAGTATTAGTCAGTGTGGAATTGTGGGTAAGACCCTCTAGTAATGAGGTCACATCAGTAGTCCCAATACTGTCTAACCTTTGGATGAACATAATAAAAGCAGTATTAATCAGTGTGGAATTGTGGGTAAGACCCTCTAGTAATGAGGTCACATCAGTAGTCCCAATACTGTCTAACCTTTTGTTGAACATAATAAAAACAGTATTAGTCAGTGTGGAATTGTGAGTAAGACCCTCGAGTAATGAGGTCACATCAGTAGTCCCAATACTGTCTAACCTTTTGTTGAACATAATAAAAACAGTATTAGTCAGTGTGGAATTGTGGGTAAGACCCTCAAGTAATGAGGTCACATCAGTAGTCCCAATACTGTCTAACCTTTTGATGAATGTCATATAAAGAGTATTAGTCAGTGTGGAATTGTGGGTAAGACCCTCTAGTAACGAGGTCACATCAGCAGCTCCAATACTGTCTAACCTTTGGATGAACATAATATAAACAGTATTAGTCAGTGTGGAATTGTGGGTAAGACCCTCTAGTAATGAGGTCACATCAGCAGCTCCAATACTGTCTAACCTTTGGGTGAACGTAATATAAACAGTATTAGTCAGTGTGGAATTGTGGGTAAGACCCTCTAGTAATGAGGTCACATAGTACTCCAAAACTGTCTAAAACATGAGGCAGCACCTAAAAGGTGCAACAACCCCTCAGCCAGACAGTTTTAGTCAGTGTATATTCTTACACAATGAATGGAAAATGCATATTTAAAAGCCTGAAAGATTTGGTTGAATGCAGAAGATGCTTTAGCAGTGGCTTGTAAAAGATCAAAATGTGATGAATTCAGTGTGGTATGTTGGATGAATTGGAGAGCTAAATAAGTAATTTGACATATCATGTGCGAAGAATATGGCGGAAGAACAAAAATATTCTGAACAAAAACAAAAGGTTGCAAGCCATTCTTGCTTTGAACCCTTATAATAATCTGAACAATAATAAAAGTCTTCCGATTTTCAGTGGGAGCCAAGTAATTTCGAGTTTTTGATAGGAATACGAAGCTGCGCATCTAAAACCCCTCGGCTCTGGGTGCCAGGCATTCACAATCTATTCAATTTTAACCATTACTACTTTGAAAATATCAGGAACATCAAGCAGTGTCAAGTGATAAATATACAGATTATAAAAAACTTGCAATCAGAAATGGCCGAAAAGTTTTCCGTCCAATCAGAGAAACTGGCAGTCATTACTTGTCTCTTGATGTATCTATGACATTTATACCAAGCATACTGAATTAACACATGAACAGTATCAAAGGATAAAAAGATCATCAACGATTTTACATATATTGAAAAGGGCTGCCAAGATTTCCATCCAATCAGACAAAATGGTTCTCTCATTCATTTTTACTCTCTTGATGTACTGATGATGTATACAAAATCTTACATCAAACACTTGAACAGTACCAGAGGTATAGATTGATGATGTATACAAAATCTTGCATCAAACACTTGAACAGTACCAGAGGTATAGATTGATGATGTATACAAAATCTTGCATCAAACACTTGAACAGTACCAGAGGTATAGATTGATGATGTATACAAAATCTTGCATCAAACACTTGAACAGTACCAGAGGTATAGACTGATGATGTATACAAAATCTTACATCAAACACTTGAACAGTACCAGAGGTATAGACTGATGATGTATACAAAATCTTACATCAAACACTTGAACAGTACCAGAGGTATAGACTGATGATGTATACAAAATCTTACATCAAACACTTGAACAGTACCAGAGGTATAGACTGATGATGTCAGGGGTTTTTCTTGACAGTTTTTCATCGGGGTAACCCCGATGAAAAACAAATAAGAATTGAGTTTTTACGTTTTTTTGGAAATTGAGTTTTCCATGAAAAAATTGAGTATTTTATTTTTCGGACATTCGCGCGCCGAAGGCGCGCGAAAAAATTGAGTTTCCTTCAATAAAATTGAGTTTCTGTAACGAAATGCAAAGATAAAACAGCTCGCGAGAAGAAAGAAAAAGACTGCACTCACGTGGCGGAAGAGCGATGTGTGCGTTGTTGTTGTTATACGCACCGCAAACGTTTTGTTCTATGTTTTGATGACGTAATGCGCTAACTAACCCTCGGAAACCTTTGCTAGATTATTTTTTGGGAGCCTTGAATACTTTCTGTAATGGTTCCCGACTGGCGCCAAATGACTCAAGTGTATTCTCCTTCGCTCGGCTGTTGGTGCAAGCCACCTACGTTAAACCCAACAGGCGAAAACAGCCTATATGAAGGAATTGAATCCGGCTAACACGTGGTCCTCACAGCGAATAACACGAGGGTGAAAATAAAACCTGGGACATTTGGATATCAATTCGCAGATGAATTTGATTCGGATTCGTTCATAATTAGATTGATAAACAATTTTCCCTAAGACAGCACATCGGGCAAAGTAGAATCAAGCGGTAAGGAAATTTGTGAAAATAAAAATGGATCGTTCAGAGACATTGCCTTCATGAGCTGTCATGAAGAACAACAACGCGGTCTACCCATTTACGTTGAGAAGACGCATTTCTTCAGAAGTCAGTTTATTTGAGGTCAAGATTTTAACTTTAACGGCACTGCACTTCTTGTTTATGTCTGCGACTCTTGAATTTTTGTTGGTAATTTTTATCTTTCACTGTAAAAACCATCATGGTATGAAATGAAAATATGTGGGACAAAAATATCAGGAATTTCCTTATTGTTTTAATGTTGCTGCGTACCGGTATCTGATATAAATCCATGCCAAGCTGTTATGCCTAGTCTTTATACAAAGGTTCATTAATAATTGTTTTACTGCTTGCCAGGAAATGAGGCAGGTGGCCAGATTTTATTTTTTATTTATTTTTTTATTTTTTTTTTTTGCAATGCAGACAATCCCAATTGTTTTGTTTTTTTGCAATACAAAGATACAAAAGAAATAAGATTCAGACTATATATACTTACCACTCAAAAAATGTTTAGGTTGAATACTGCTCATCAATGGAGATAACCAATCACTCGCCTGAACTAATTTAAGGGTGTGCTATTTTAGGTGTGCTAACCACCCTCCTAAGAATACCGGTATATAAATAAAGTGATTTCAATCAATTTCCCATTGAGAAGTTTACATCTAGTTGCACAGTGACCAGCACTGATGGAAGTGGCAACTGGTCAAGAAATGCTGGGTGCGAGAAATTTGGATTCTCACAAACTGTGCCACTGGGAACACAAAGTCCGCAAATTTGGATTTTCTGGATTCTCGCAAACTAAGCCATTGAGAATCATACAGTTGACTCCTCGTCGATGATCAATAATAAACTCCAGTAAATGGGGAGAGTCAGACGCAGGCATTTGCACGTCGCTGAAAGTGAAAGTAGGCGGGATGATATATGTAGAGCTGCCAAATGTCAAGAAATGTAAAGTGTCTCCATGAATAGATTTTGTAATGTGTAAATTCCATTAGTCCCACCAAACCCCGGGAGTGGTTCGCTTGACACCTGCATTAAGCTCGGACTAAAACTACTGAATGATCGATTCTTCCTATTTCTAAGATGAAAAGACACTAAAAATTGAGTTTTCGCACTTCATTCGATGAAAATTGGGAAAAATTGAGTTTTCATACTTCATTCGATGAAAATCGGGAAAAATTGAGTTTTAGGCATTATTTAGCGCGCCAAAGGCGCGCGAAAAAAATTGAGTTTTATTGAATTCAGAAATTGAGTAGATGAAAATTTTTTGTCA
>JAVTVY010054593.1:0-29196 GCA_036873755.1 Hanleya hanleyi | reverse complement strand
GGTCTCTCGGTACTATTGCTGGTGAGTCAGACTTTCTTCACGTTGGGTACTGGTCATTTCTTACCCAAACCGTTTCCGACGTGGTCATTTCGTACCTGGTCATAAAATGCATAGATGGATGAACAACACGGGATCAGAAGCGATCCAATGAAAATTTGTTTATTTGATTCATGTATATGTAGTAGCCGTAGTACATATAAATTGTCTGATTGAACATATTGGATCTTCAATTTGGATTCCCTGATGGGTAGTCAACCTGTGAATAAAAATATGATTCCTGAAATTTGAGAATTGCTGTCAATATGTTACAAACATTTTCCTGTTTTACAGAAGCATGTAAGCGAGTCTGGTGCAACATGCGAGACGACGATGCGCGGGAGCGAAATGGAAAGAAAATGCAGCACAGACAGGGGGCTAAAGCTAGTAAACGGATTAGAGATGTAAGTACTTCATGATGTGTGGACTGATGATAAATTTGCAAATGCTATTGACAAAAACTGTTTCGTGTAATGGGGGGATCAGCCATATATTTAGTCTCGGGCATGCCGGGTGGATAAGTTTTTGGAAGGCCCAGTCTCTATGCATTGTGACTCATACTATTATTGGCTCTCATTATTATGTCTTGGATTTCTTTAAGCGGGGTTTTAGAATTCATTTTACATTGTCAAATTGTCTTTCTTGTTTGATCAATGTGGTTCATGTTCATATTCCATAGAAACTCAAGAGACGACAGAAAGCTTTGGCTCTTGTCGAATGGTCGGAGTCGGATGTGGACGATATGAGAAATGTTCTGAAGAGAGAGTTTACCTCCCCAGAAAAATCTGACGACGAGGGTGGACCACGTAGACGATTAAGGTGAGCCTTTTTCCCAACATCTTTATTTTTCTGTTTCTTAGATGAAACAGCTTTAAATATCGGGTGTCATCACCTTATTTATAACTCTGTACGCCTTTGTATTTCAATAAAATTAGGGTAGATGTTATTTGCCAATGAATTTTTTATGTGGCATGTTCATGGCAATACATTGTGTCTGACTTTTTTCCTCAGTAGACCTCACAAGTTCTTCAATGACTGTTTCTAATAACAAAAAACACTTTATTTTCAGGTTCGCATTCAGCTGGGAGAGCACTAGCATGACCAACAAAAAAATTGATCTGGATGAGGCATACCAAAACTCACTGGGAGAGTCAGCAAGGCGTATGCTGTTCAAGGTGAGGGACCACCCAACCGAAAGGATAGAGAGTCCACCTCCGAAGGCAACTCCAGCCTGGGCTATAAGCCGCAGATACCGGCCTGATGCCCCAAGGATGTGAAACTTCTTCAAGATGCCTACAAAAAATTATCGGTGATCGGTACCATGTGTAGACGTTTTCTTGAGTTACTCCCCTTGATATTGGTCTGAAATCCTTGTATCTGGCACCTAATGTCCTCGTCAATGCAACTCATCCGGGAGTTTTCAATGGATTCTTCTGAAATTTGGTACACATGATCACTAGCATGTGTAGATGCGCATAAACTTTTTTCGAACCAATTCAACGCTTGAGTTATTTGCCCTTGATTTTAGTCTGGAATACTTCTATTTGGCACCTAGTCCTCGTCAACGAAACTCGTCCTAGGGGTTTCGTTGCATTCTTTTGAAATTAGGTGTACATGATTGGTGCTGAGTGCACATGCGCACAAACTTTTTTCGAGTTGATTCAACAGTTCCCGGAGTTACGCCCCTTGATTTTGGTCTGAAATCTTTTATTTGCCACATACTGACCTCGTGAATGCAACTTGTCTTTTCGATGGATTCTTTTGAAATTTGGTACATATGGTCGGTACCATGTGTAGATGTGCACAGACTGTTTTTGAGCTGATTCGACATTTTCTTCAGTTACTTCCCTTGATTTTAGTCTGAAATCCTTGTATTTGGCACCTACTGTCATTTCGGCCCAATTCAGCAGGCTGATGAATGGAAACTAGTATATGGAGTTATGCGCCTTTCCGAGTGTAATAATCTTAGATATGCTAGAATGTATTATCCTGTTATATCTAAATGAACTGTTTTCGGTACAGCTGCCGAATTATTTATTTACTTGTATTGTAAAAGCCTACACAAAATTATTTGCCTCTGCCTTTATTTCACAGAGCTATCCCCCTTTTGTGGTATTTGCTTGAATGTCGCTGTTAAATCTGCAGAATGATATGCTGTAGAAAGGACAATTCTGATTGATTAGTAAATATAGCCGGAGCCTGATCCAAGCTGTTTTTGAAAAAAAAAAAAAAAAAAATTCAGCAAATCCCCCCTGAACAGGCCTAAACCACTATTTTACTATAACTTATCAAACTCTGTGCCTGGCCATGTGTGGGTGCCCAAACTAAAAGTCTAGATTAGGCCCTGGGGTCATATGTTGCACATTCTCAGCATATTTCTCAATTGCTGGGGGGATTTAGAAGGATTTTGTGAGTCTCACCCTCATGTTGTGATATATGGTTGAATGTACAAGTTATATTTACAGATCCATGTTTGGTACAGCTATTAAATTTTGAAACTTTTTATCCAGTTATCTTCTTGATGCCTAAACAGTTAGTCATTTTGGCACTTAGTGTATGGAGTTATGCTCCTCTTCTGATTTAATAATGTCTGATTTTGTGATATATGATTGAATATACAAGTTATATCTGCAGTTACATGTTTGGTACAGACGCTAAATTTTGGTCACTAATCAGCAGTAAACTAAATACATGCAGTACGGTGCATCGATTCCTCTTTTTACCTGTTATATTGTGTAGGGTGGGGGGGGGGAGAGGGGCATTCATCCAAGCAATGTTTTTATTTTGTGTATGATGCATCCTATCTGCTATGACTCCGTTATTTGGTCATCAAATTTTGTAACGTCATTCAATTGATCTCTTTGTAATGTATATGTGCTATTGCCTTGTACATATATGTGCAATATTTTTGTGGACATTTGCCAATAAAGCTGAAACCTCACCAATAAAGTTTGTTCAGTGTGTATTTTACTTTACCCTAGCCTTGTACATGTCAAATTGATGTAACTTGACGAGTTCCACTATCCTGCCCATACATGCAAATACCTGCCATACTAATATGTGCAGGGAGAAGAAAGTCACGAGACTGAAGGAGAATGTGGCTGAAATGCATGATTTGCATTTTGAAATTTTGTTGAGACATTGGTTGCTACCATTTAGAAAGCAAACAGGGACAATGCAACATTGCATTCAACCTATATTCATGATAATTCATAGGTCTGGAGTCAGATCTACCAAGATCACAGTTACGAAAAGTAATGTAAGCCTGCTGGTTTCCGGGAACTTAAACCTGGGTTTCCGGTGGGTTTCAGGTGGGTTTCTCTCAAGTTTCTTCGCGATTTTCAGATCCGGAAACCCACCGGAAACCAATGGGAATCTGTGTCACCTATTGGTTTCCAGACTGCCGGAAACCAGGTTTCCGGCTACCGGAAACTTGATCATATTCACCGGAATCTAATGGGAAACTTAGCAGAAAATAACCGGAAACCTGCCATTTACTGTGGGTTTCCGGAAGGTTTCCATCTTCTGGAAACCTGATTTTTCACCCAGTGAAGCGAATAGCTCTCGCAGAAACGAGAACACCGTCTTCTCTGGCCAGTTTTTGTCGGATATTCGAAATAGTCTGCCCTTGTCTCCAAATACTGTAGATTCTAACCTGGTGGTACTGAGATAGACGTGCTATTTTCTGTGCTCCGGTGTCCATTATGCTGCCACTTGACACATAATGAACTCGTGATTCCATGCCTATTTTATAAACAGTCGATACATTCAATGCTTTTCAAGATCTGTTGAAGACGGCTCGGAAAATCTCGGATTCTAGGAACACGATAAACCATTTAAATGATGAGTGTTTCCTGGACACCATGGCGGACTTTTAATTAACTTACAACCTATTTAAACGAAAAGACAGTGCTATTGACCGGATATTCCGTGTAATTATTGTGATTACAAATAATACAAGCACAGCTCAGTCGCGTCGCACATATGTGTAAAGCTTGCGTTAATTGCAGTACTAAAGCCGGATTAAATCTTGCCCTTTTAATTGTTCGCTGATGAACTACTTGTCTCCGCTGGAGAAAGAACCCGGCAAAATAATCTAGGATTAAAAAACAAGAGAAAAAAGCGGCAATAACCATGCATGATAACAGGCTCCGACCATTCTAACCGCATGAGCATACGGGATATTTGTTCAACTCACACCGATTGCATTCAGTATATTATCATTGCTTGTAATGCCAAATTCATAATACACACTAAAACTAGATTTACACATTAATACACAATAATAATTTATAAAGTTTATGCCTAGTCCAGGTAAAATGAAGATTCTTCACATGAGAATAATATAATAATATGAGTTTTATGCATCGCTCAAGAAAGGAAGTTTTATATTCTTTTTTATAACAAAAATTAATTTTTTGACTGGAATAGAATATAATTATTAATAGGTTTATTTCGCTTATCCCAGCGAACATGAAATGCATTAGGATAAATGTATAGGTACATTGTACTTAACACGCTCGGAGAATATGTTAAACTGCACAGCGGGAGTGTTTTCACGCTCTCAAAATGTTTCCACGGTTTCTCCTGGAAGTCAGGACATACATCCTGAACTCAACGATAAAGTACCGGTAGCTGAAATTTGGGAATTTGTCCTGAATTTTTGATTAGAATCCCTCAAAATTGAGTTGTTGTATGATCTAAATGTTGGGAGAAATTTTTGATTGTTATTTTGACAAGTTATTTTGATTGGGGAATATCAGACAAAAATATGAATGACAAGAACAATTTGGCACAAAATGTTTTCATCAATTATAAAAAACAGGAATTCTTTTCTGGTGATTACTAAATTTCATGAATAAATATCAAGAAAGTAAAAATATAAAGAGGGAAATGAGCTGACAATTTATCATTGCATTGAGATATATGGAAAATATATGGTACATGTAAAAGCAAAACATGAAACCAACGAAAAACTATTTATTTTCTCCTATATATTTCTCTGATTATTATTATTCCAAATCAAAATATATATTTTTTTCATGAAAGGTGATGGTACGATAAGGCCGGATTTTGGCCTACATGTATACGTTGTGCGGTTGAAATCGAAAAAATAAAATGTCCTAAAAATACTTAGGTTTTAATGTAACGGCAAGGGAAAATATAAATACACAATATGTGAACGTTTTAGTACGATTGCGTTATAATCATATTTATGACATGAAACTGAAATCCACAGCTTGTGCTATTTCGTGAAAAAGGGGTCTAAATCGAGTCATTCAGACACGAATTTAGACGCGAATGACCTCTTGGACCAGAACGCCATTTAACCTGGTGATGTATGGCAACATTATATCAACACAGCGGGAAGATCTTTTTGGTTCAAGGGGTCCTTCATACTGAAAAATGAAAAGTTATGATTCATAACGTTTGAAATTTTCGTAAGTAGATTAGAGTGACAAAATAGCCCGTTACAGTTGTTCATATGTCGTGGTGTAGTGGATACGCACATTGGTTGCCAAGCGCCTCGAAATTTTGTTTTACTGAGTTCGAATCTCAGGAGGTCACGAGTGTGACGTCGACAAGTTACTTCAATCTTTCTCATTTTTGTAAAAATAAGTGCATCCAGTATAGCTGAAATAAGATTTTAGGCTATCATTATGAACCAATTGAAAGTAAAATAAATATTATCGACTACAACATGGTGAAATAATGTCTTGGTACCGAATATATGTGAAGCTATCATGAATCACCGTAACATTCAGTCCGTTGATTGACAGTTGCCGCCGACGAAAAGTTGTACATTGCATTGTGATTGACAGACGGAGAGAAGAAATGTACATTCCTGTGAGTCGGCTGGCTGTGGGCAAAAATCCCGCCTTACAATACCATCTCCTTTGATAATCAACCGAAAAAAAAACTCTTTTTTTTTAAAGATAATTTATTAAACTGTTTCGTGCCAAATTGTTTGTGTCACATTTGTTAAAATTCTTCTTCACATGCATTTCTTCGATATTCCCCAATGAAAATACATGTACATAGTTGTGGGCTGGTGTCCACTTCTCGAAAAAGCTCATTTGGATCTTGTCCATAAGCGCTCCTGTCCTTAAGTGTTCTTGTCCTGGATCCCTTGAGTAAAATTAATAGTTACAACATAAAATTATGACTAAACGCGCAAGAAACGTTGAGGGTAGTACATGTATATTGGTAAGAGCAAGTAGGTAGGAGGTTGATTACATGTATGAGAAAATACTAATCATAAAAATATGCCGTATATAGCTACTAAAATACAGCAAAAAGCGCCCTTACCCATTCTCGTCCATTTATTTTCAGAGAATAAATCACGCGCCAAAATGTATTCTGGAATTATTTATAACACTTCTTAAAAATATGTCGTATGTTTGGTTCACCGGTTTCGCCATTTCTAATTAGAACTACGCCGCAACAATTTCGCTTCTAACAATACTTTCAATTGACTTAACTCCTACATAATGCCATGACCATAGATATTTCAATGTGACCACTAGTTGGGCGCAATATGACCTCAGTGTAATACAAATAGATAATAAATTCACCAAGCAAAATCTAACCGAAAGGGCAAGTTGATTACCTGAACATCCAACGGTAGAAAATGAACGTTGGCCGTAATTCGATGAATTTAAAAAAAAAATTATTAACTGAATAGTTAGGTTCATTTTCAAGTATATATACACCGTATATATGCATTACTATAAAAAGGCGTTGCTGAGGTGGTGAGAGGTCGTTAAGAATTTCTAACGCAACTATTGTTCTATGTAACGCGCTCGAAGAGCCTGCCAGACAATTAAATTAGCGCTCTAACGCACTCATTGTTCACAGGTAACGTGCTTGTAACGCTCTCCTAACGCACTCTGAGACCGCGTTAGCAGGTTACTAACGGGCATGCTGTGAATCGTAACGTGCTCGGACTTAATCCCTAACGCGTTAGGTAGAACCTTTAAGATGGTCGGTACTGTACCTTGTATTATTTGTGACTGATTTCCTGTGTGCAGCAAATTAACCAAATAATTAAAGTAATTCAGGGCGCAATGAAGTTTTGGACCTACGGTCACACACGTTTTACTATCAACGGTATTGCTTTGTCCATGAGGACGCTGACATGGAGTGCTCAAAAACTTAAATCGAGCGTTCATTTTAAAATTCTGCTGTTTCGAGTGAATTAGCCGATTCTTCCTTACTTCTATTTATATCTCCCTCTGCTCTCTGTTATTTATTTTAATATTTTAAAGATCTAATGAACTAAGAAATGTACCGTGAAATGTAAATAAAACATTCAGTTGATGGACCACGAAACCCGTATGGGAAGCGGTCCTTAACCTACAATTTCAATCGAATTACCAGTCCATCCTGTGGTCTTCAATGTCATCATTTGTCTGAATAACGGGGGGATGTAACGAAGCATTAAGTCAAGCTGCTGCCAAATAAATATTTATCAATAAAGATTTTCTCCCATTCTGATATACGTTCAGAACAACATATGTAATTAGACTTGCAGAATCTCGTACAATTCATCACCTCCCATGCATGGTCTTCTCTTCAGTGAGGGCATATGTAATATCTCAGTTTAACCAACTTAGCAGGTTACTAACGGGCATGCTGTGAATCGTAACGTGCTCGGACTTAATCCCTAACGCGTTAGGTAGAACCTTTAAGATGGTCGGTACTGTACCTTGTATTATTTGTGACTGATTTCCTGTGTGCAGCAAATTAACCAAATAATTAAAGTAATTCAGGGCGCAATGAAGTTTTGGACCTACGGTCACACACGTTTTACTATCAACGGTATTGCTTTGTCCATGAGGACGCTGACATGGAGTGCTCAAAAACTTAAATCGAGCGTTCATTTTAAAATTCTGCTGTTTCGAGTGAATTAGCCGATTCTTCCTTACTTCTATTTATATCTCCCTCTGCTCTCTGTTATTTATTTTAATATTTTAAAGATCTAATGAACTAAGAAATGTACCGTGAAATGTAAATAAAACATTCAGTTGATGGACCACGAAACCCGTATGGGAAGCGGTCCTTAACCTACAATTTCAATCGAATTACCAGTCCATCCTGTGGTCTTCAATGTCATCATTTGTCTGAATAACGGGGGGATGTAACGAAGCATTAAGTCAAGCTGCTGCCAAATAAATATTTATCAATAAAGATTTTCTCCCATTCTGATATACGTTCAGAACAACATATGTAATTAGACTTGCAGAATCTCGTACAATTCATCACCTCCCATGCATGGTCTTCTCTTCAGTGAGGGCATATGTAATATCTCAGTTTAACCAACCAGCGCCCGAGCTCGGCGATATTCTGTTTCACTGAGTTATGTGAGCCGTTACATGCATAGGCCATATAGACAATTTTTGCTGTAAAAATCAAGCCACGCTTATTTGAACTCTAATATTTCAGTATGTATCGCAAAATACATGGCATGATGGCATTTCAAATGATTAATAACTTTGAAATGAAAATGTTTATTTTAAGAATAACACTACATTGTGTTGACATCGAAAATAGGCATTCAATTCTTCACAAATCGCTGCAAGATATGATCAATCTATAATACTTAAACAGGCGTATTTTTTTTTAAATGAATTTAAATACAAATAATATCAATCATTCAACTATACAAGAAATTTTGGTGAATCTTGTCTAGGCTGAGTTGTGCGATGCCGTTGGTGAGAGCCGGGTGTTTGTTTTGATCTTGAAACTATATGTCTGGCCGATACTCAATATCGGGATTATGCAATATTTAATTTCAGTGGTCAGATAGTAAGACGGTTACAGTATCCGTGTTTACAGGACAGTTCGGCAAGGGACATTTCGGCACGCGACATTTTCCCACAAAGTGAAGGGTACAACATTTCGGCACGCCTTTTCACATTTTTTAAAAATATATAAACATACCGTTTTAATGGTTAAAAAGTTGTAGGTTATCATAGTTGCTCACGATTATCCGCGACATTTCGGCAGCTTTTGTCACTTATTAAGGTTGATGGCGATTGATTGTTGAGGTTTTTACTAGTGATAGAATATTTATATAATGCTTTTTGCTCTATGAGAAATTCACAACATTTCTAAAACCAACTGCTTATGTGAAAAAGGTTGCAGAAATGTCGCAGATATTCGCAGCCAAAAATTACAACTTGGTAACCCTTAAAATAATCTGTTTATATGTTAACATATGTTAAAAAAAGATAGGAAAATCGTAATTTTTAATATGATTTGGCTCATTAAAAAACGTGCCGGAATGTCGTGTGTCGAAATGTCGTACTCTTTACTTTGTGCCGAATGTCGCGTTCCGAATGGTTTTTTATTCGTTCGTTTTTTCAATGTTTTTTTTGAAAAAACGAACCAACGATACACCCATCGTTCGTGACATGGTTTAAACGAAATGGCTTAAACCATGGAAAAACGAACGGGAATGGGAACGGCCCCTTAGCTAACGATATACATTGTTCATACTAGGACGACAAGACTTAGGTTCACTTAGCTAACGATATACATTGTTCATACTAGGACGACAAGACTTAGGTGCACTTAGCTAACGATATATATTGTTCATAGTAGGACGACAAGACTTAGGTACACTTAGCTAACGATAAATATTGTTCATAGTGGGACGACAAGACTTAGGTACACTTAGCCAGCGATATATATTGTTCATAGTAGGACGGCAAGACTTAGGTACACTTAGCTAACGATATATAATGTTCATAGTAGGACGGCAAGACTTAGGCACACTTAGCTAACGATATATATTGTTCATAGTAGGACGGCAAGACTTAGGTACACTTAGCTAACGATATATAATGTTCATAGTAGGACGGCAAGACTTAGGCACACTTAGCTAACGATATGTATTGTTCATAGTAGGACGGCAAGACTTAGGTACACTTAGCTAACGATATGTATTGTTCATCGTAGGACGACAAGACTTAGGTACACTTAGCTAACGATATATATTGTTCATAGTAGGACGGCAAGACTTAGGTGCACTTAGCTAACGATATGTATTGTTCATAGTAGGACGGCAAGACTTAGGTACACTTAGCTAACGATATGTAGTGTTCATAGTAGGACGACAAGACTTAGGTACACTTAGCTAGCGATATGTATTGTTCGTAGTAGGACGGCAAGACTTAGGTACACTTAGCTAACGATATATATTGCTCATAGTAGAGCGGTACACTTACATGGTAGCTAACAGTTTAATCGTTACCTTCCAATGTGACGTAGATGTTATTGAACGCCGCTCCCAGGCCAAAGGCGCTTGCAGGTCCCAAAACAGCCATTCCCGCTATTAGACCTGGAAGGTATAAGGTATATGACACAAATCTCGTCAGCTCAAATAGCTCTGGTTGAAAATAATTAGTTATTGTTTCGTGTTCTACCACAATTAAACATAACAATAAAAGGGTGGTGGAAAACGACGCCGGGGTACTGTCAAGAAGTCATATGACCCAACACACAAACATACTGACTGCATATTTCTGAAACACCACAATAACCAAGAGTGATCGCTGTGTTGAGCTGTATCCCAGCCACGCTTTTATTGTAGCTGTTCATGCGGACATATAAAATGACAAAGGCGTATTAACCCACAATTTCAATCTGGAATCAACTATTGGAACATCAACTACAGCCTCGTTCCCGAAAAGCTACTTTACTATCTGCAGATAGACTCGACACGTCATGGGTCATGACAGAAATGTATTCTGTATAAGAACTGAGACAAAAAGTAGAAAAAAAACTCTCCATTTCTGTTTAAACTGTTCACCTTATAATTTGTGGGAAGTTTTGTCGGAAAGTGGGCTTGTATGGGGCACCGACATTCCCGGGTGAAATTATATAAACTCATTCAGAATACTCCGGTCCGGCCAGTGATTTTCTCTGGACTTAAAATGGATGACAACAGAACACGCATTGCTGAATATAGTTTTTTTTAACTATATATGCATCTTGAAGAAGCTACAACATTTGTGAACTTTATCGGTGGCCTCTACTCATCATGCCGGTGGTGGTAGGACAGTATGATGGTATAACTGTAATTTGAAAAACGCCAGACATTCTCTTTTATAGAGATGCCAGACATTCTCTTGGTCAGGATGACCCATCAAATGCTCATGAAAGTTATGACAATGAAATTGGTTAACTGTCTCATTTTCTAAACATGCACATCAGACTTTGGGATTCACAAAGTACAATTCAGTGCACTTATATAACCATGCAATGTTTAACCATACAGTCTGAACTTAAACAGAAAATCAGAACACATCATAATACATGTATATTAAGTTTACATGCACATATTGCTGGGGAAAGTATGGTGGCTAAGAAATTCCATAATTCACAACCTGTCCCAGTGGTTGCTGCGGAATATTTTTCAATGCAGTAGTTTTTGGTATAAGTTGTTTTGCAAGGCCTTCAAATGACATTTTTGCATACCGATACTGAATTTTGTACAGTATATGTATTTTTTAGTTAGTTACAGCAGTGTATTAATGCTACATTGTTTATAGTAATATCCCGCCATTGTCGTCTGCCTGATCTCAGTCCTCATTCCGATTTCTGTTTCAGTCACTAATTTGGTACAAGAATGACTTTGTTGGTAAAATTCTATGTAAAGTTTTGAACTGGGCGTCTTCTCTGTACAATTTTGTGTACAATGGTGTAATAAGAACATGCATTCTAATAATATAGTCCCCGTTTGGATCGTTTCTTGTATCTAACGGTCACATGGTGCATTACTTCAGATGATTTGATTGGATGGTTTGGTTGTTTGAAGTTTAACGTCGCACCTAACCGGCGACGATGACCCAAACAAACATACCCTATAGCAAACCGTAACCCTAACAAAAACCTAACCAAATCTACAAAACATTTTGAATTTCGAATTTTGAGAATTAGGCTCTACAGACACTGGTGATCACAATGGATCGTCAGAGAGCCTAATTTGTTTAACACGTTAATCTACCTTCTGTGCCAGACAAACATGGTACAAACCATGCTGCCCTAGGCTGGACGGCTCAGATTTTTTGATAGGACTATTAGATCATTAGATGATGACGAGAAGATCTGATAGGGCTAATATCAGTGTTCTTGGATATTTGTATCCAATATTCCACTCAAGCTGGGGCTAGGAGCCGCGTCATTCAAGATCTCAGCATGAACAGCTACAATAAAAGCGTTGCTGAGATACAAAGCATCACAGGGATCATTTTTGATTATTGTGATGTTTTTTTTTACATTGAGCCAGAATATTGGCCTGTGGGGGTCATGTGACTTCTTGTCATTTGGGGGGGGGGGCGGGGGGCGAAATGGCCCCCTACCAATCTTTCTGCGCTATCTCCGGAATGACAAAAAATGGAGGGCTGAAACTCCGCGGCTTTATATTTTATCATATTGGGGTCATTTTGAGCCTATTTGCATAACCCCCGAGCAGAGGATCATGGGTAAATTCAAGATGGCGGCCACGTGGGGTCCCAGAAAAGTGTTGTTTTGTCAGATTTCTTAAAAATTTCATCACATTAATATTTACTAATTTTTCATGCAGTTTTTGCAGAGAAATTGCATAAATAAAAAAATCGGAAAATCTGATTGAAAAATCGACCAAAAAATGCCGTTTTTGAAAATGACGTCACTTGTTTTTTTTTACATTTTCTGGTAGAGCTTTACCCAAGGGTATAGTGTGGTAAGTTTCAGCCTCCTAGCTCACTGGGTAAGAAAAATAATTATAGGGGGGGGGGATCGAAATGCCCCACCCCGCCTAATTATTTTTCTTATCCCAGGCCACAACAGGCCCAAAAAAGCCCAGGCCAGATAGGGTTAAGGTTTCAGGATCCTTGACGATAAGATTTCCGATACACTATCAGTTTTGTTCAATGAAATTGTAGCTGATAAAATCACCAAAGTTATCTTTTCTTGAAGCTATTCATTTATGAAATTAGAATTTAGTTGCAAGGTTTGTTACAACTAAATTATTGGAAAATAAATGGATGGGTTTATGAAAATGTAGCTTAAAAATACCCTCGCTAATAACTGCTAAATTATTCATCATTTCAGATTCCTATAATATACTTCTGAAACAAAATAAGCGTGCTTCATTTTTTTTTTTAAATTTCGTCCTTATTCTTACGGATTAAAGTACAATAATTCGACAATATCAGAAAAACACGACCCCAGCAAATAAAGAGATGGATACAATTTGAAACGGAGGCAAATTGAGACCCAATGAGGCATACTTATTCAGTTCTACAGTATGTACAGTTTTGCGTCTAAATTCCATGATTTTTTTGTTTAATAGCATAGAGATAAAAGAAAGCCAATCGGAAAAACGTTGTAAAAACATCAACGGAGAAAACGAGCTAAAACCACGAAGGAGCGATTTTCTTCAATTTATGGCCCGTACAGTTTGTTCTGCCAAGTAGGTTCTTCTACCAAGTTAAATGACTTATAGCCAAATGTGAATCTACTGAAGTTAGGATAGCATTTGTTTATAGGTTTCGAGAATGTCAATTACTTGATCAATTGATCACTATATTTCAGATAAACACGCGTGGTCCGCCTGCAGTGCTCACCGATCAAGTCCTGGGTATCTCGAGACGTATTGTCCGACAGCCGATTTTTTACCCATCTATGGAGTTGATTATAAGTTTTTATAAATTTATTATGCGAAAAAAGATTCAGGAGTACATTTTTTCGATTCAATTTCAGATATCTTGTTTCCATTGTGAGCCTAGCGCGAATGCGACCTCTGTAATTAGTTATCATTGATAACTGTTGACTGCATCCCTCTTGCACGAAACTAGCCTTTGTTTACGTAGGACGGCTTTTAGTTTATACTTGTTTAGAATTTGGTGCTAGTATAGTCATAAAAGGGGCATTTTGATTTGGACAACGGTTGGCTACTGTAGGTCAAATCTGAATCTTGTATTTGGACTCACCCAGGTAAAATCCTACAGATGTCTTTCGCGCATTGCTGTCCACATAGCTTTGGGAAAGGGGCACCCTTGGGGACTTCGCTGTGCCTTGGATAAACATCCCTGCACCAATGAGTGAAAACGCGACGCGCTTCACAGACGATTGCGTATCTTCTTCCAATGGCGAGTAGTTCTGCTCGTTGCTGGTTGAATTGTGCCTGACTGAGTCGTTCATCACCATACAGAGGTCTCTTCCAGGGCCCGAATTGGAAGCGTTGGTGGCAATGCCTGGAGCGCTTGTCCAGTCGGTCAATAGCTGAGGAATAACACAAACAAGACACCCGACACCGTAGACGAAACCACTGAAGGCCAAGATCCGAGGAATATGGGAATTGCGAGCAAAATATGTCGTGAAAAGGACCGCGACAAGATACCCGAATTCATCCAAGCTGATCAGCAAGCCAGATTGTGAGCTACTCAACCCGAAGAGTTTCTCCAGCGTCGTTATCTGCGACGTCAGGTAGGCGACCGAGGCAGAAGTGATCAGGCTCACGACACCGTTGTATAAGGAGAAAGGTAGTATGCCCGACACAGCTTGAAGACATTTTGGTCGACAACTTCCTACACCACATTCTGTCTCTCTGTCTTCGGGAACATTCCCATCTGAGGAGGATGACTTGGTTGTAAGATCAAAAGTATCGCGTCCGCCATTTTTCTCGTTATTCATTGTGGAGATATTCAAGTCAGTCATGGTGTCAGTCGGTTCACCTCCTACAAAATGAAATATGATAATGTTAGATATTGTGCCTATTTATTGGTTCAGCTTGGTCCTATACAGTTTGTAGCCAGAAAAAGTCTGTTAGTGGCTCAACTTGGTGTTGTAGAGCTTCTAACCAGAAAATCTCCGTTAGTGTCTCAACTTGGTGCTGCACAGCCTGTAGCCATACAATATCTGTTAGTGGCTCAATTTGGTGCTGTACAGATTTTAGTCAGAAAATATTCGTTAGTGGCTCAACTTGGTGCTGTACAGCTTTTAGCCAGAAAGTCTGTGTTAGTGGCTCAACGTGGTGCTGTACATATTGTAGCCAGAAGATATCTGTTAGTGGCCCAATTTGGTGCTGTACAGATTGCAACCAGAAAATATCCGTTTGTGGCTCAACTTGGTGCTGTACAGTTTTGACCAGAAAATCTCTGTTAGTGGCTCAACTCGGTGCTGCACAGCTTGTAGTCAGAACGTCCCTGCTGTCGTATCGACACAAAATAAAATATATAAGTACCTTCGTCAACGCAGTGGATGCAGTTGTTCTTAATTCAGTTAGCTATTCCGTCTTAGTTCGCCGTGTCACCAATCAGTGGACTGTACCTGTCAGTAGGGTGAAATGTGAGATTCAACAACGAGAATCTTGGAGACCAATTTGCCGATATATAAATCACAAATTCTATACAACACCCTTCCAAAATACATATTGATATAAGAGATCCATTCACCGCTAGGCACATGCTTGATATCAAGGGAATACTTTATATGATCACAATACTTAGTGTACATCCTTACTTTTACCTACTTTTATCAATCTTGACTTCGACATGTATATTATGTTTCGACGCTTAGTATTAAAGTTTGCTCCATTTTACGTCAGGTACTCACGAGCTAGTTGTCTTCCTCTAATCGCGTGCTCCACATTTATGAGTCAGCAAAATATAAAACCATGATAACACATTCTATTGACATGCAGTAGTAGATTCGATCAATGTCACAACACAAGATTGCTTAACCCTATCTGTCCTGGGGCGAGCATTATGCCCACTACCAAACTTTCATCGCAGCTCCCCAATAAAAATAACACCACTGCTGAAACTTTCTGACTTTGCCGTGAATCTTCAATTGGGGTCAATTTGAGACTATTAGCATAAATCATAGCTGCGAAGGATCATGAGAAATTCCAAAATTGCGACCACGAGTTGCCCTCAGAAAGTTGTGTTTTCTTTTTTCCTTCCATTTTTCCGTATTTTTCATGTCTAAAAAATTGCATAAAATTAATTTATTTTACCAACCCTAATTACTCTCTCTCATATTGATTAGCAGTAGTAGAGGAGCCCTGCTGTCGGTGGACCAATCAGAATTGAGAACGAAAGTGACGTCATTCTGTGACGTAATTAGGGCGTGGTTGTAAGAAACCGGAAAAACCGATTTTAAGAAACCGGTAAAACCGGTTTAACTGGTCGTAAGAAACCGGAAAAAACGGTTTTGTGACGTAATTAGGGCGTGGTTGTAAGAAACCGGAAAAACCGGTTTTAAGAAACCGGTTTAACTGGTCGTAAGAAACCGGAAAAACCGGTTTTGTGACGTAATTAGGGCGTGGTCGGAAGAAACCGGAAAAACCGGTTTAACCGGTAAAACCGGTTTAACTGGTTGTAAGAAACCGGAAAAACCGGTTTTGTGACGTAATTAGGGCGTGGTCGTAAGAAACCGGAAAAACCGGTTTAACTGGTCGTAAGAAACCGGAAAAACCGGTTTTGTGACGTAATTAGGGCGTGGTCGTAAGAAACCGGAAAAACCGGTTTAACTGGTTTAAATAGGGCGGTATGGTGTCTATTTTTAGCAGTAATGTCTATTTTTAGATGTTCCTTTGTTAACTAACAATAAAAACATCACGTGACCCTTTGACGGCTAATAGGATAAAAGGAGAGCATTCGTTTCTCACAGGCCTCTGGCGCACGAAGGTGCGTTTATACGTATTTGTTCGATCTCCTGTCTCGGTATACAATGGATGACGAGAAAGCATTTGACGAAGGTAAGTTCGTATTATTAATCATTCCTTTGAGCACAAGCAGTTCGTTTCTTAAAAGAAGGCCTTTCATATATTATAGACTGACCCATCGCGCTGTATTAGAGTAAATGCCATGAATAGTTAACCGACGGTGCGTGTATAGTTAACTGACCGTACGGGTTAAAACCGTGTACCAACGTATTGTCACAGTCTACCGAACATCTATTGACCTTGTCGGGGCGTAACGGTCCATTACACTTTAGCGATCTCCTTTGATACGTGTCGGTACACACTGAAACGAAATTCTTTCTTGGATTTTCTTACTCTAAAACAGTTGGATAATTTAGGTTTATTATTTATTATGCCTTTAATATATAAATAGGGAGAATTTCTGTTAAATGTTGGTCATACCGGCGGATGCGTATATAGTTAACTGACCGTACGGGTTAATACCGTGTACCATCGTATTGTCACAGTCTACCGAACATCTATTGCCCTTCTCCGTGTGCCACGGTCCATTACACTTTAGCGATCTCCTTTGATACGCGCCGGTGTACACGAAAATGACATTCTTTCTTGGATTTTCTTACTCTAAAACAGTTGGATAATTTAGGTTTATTATTTATTATGCCTTTAATATATAAATAGGGAGAATTTCTGTTAAATGCTGGTCAGACCCACGGATGCGTGCATAAACTGACCGTACGGGTTAAAACCGTGTACATCGTATTGTCACAATCTACCGAACATCTATTGCCCTTGTCCGTGTGCCACGGTCCATTAAGTTCAAATAGGGATGTATTATGCGTCGCTATTGACATCAATACCATTCAAAAGACCTTTATTCGATGCCTCTAGCATTGTCTCTGCACACGGGAGAAAATTAAACTATGTTGTCGTGTATTAAAATAGGCCAACTGTTAGCTATGCATCTGTCTCTCTGGCCGAGTTACTGCGAGAATAAAAGAAACGTTTAACACTCTTTCTATCGCAATTATTTCAAGAAATTCGATAAACACGTATAACATAATTTGACAAAAACAAAGATAAATTTTTACCGTATTGACGTCGCTAAAATTATGGCCTCTCGACGTGTTATTTATCCGGCAACTTACACTAGTGTGCAAGTCACTACACACTAGCATTGTTTTACAAGTCACCAACACTCTAGCATTGTTTTACAATACAATACAGTAAACACACACGGTGAGCATAGGGAATGATCGCTGACGATATGATGACTATTTGTATCGTGTTCCGACGAAGCGTAGCGTCCGCAAAAGCGCCCGCAAAAGCGCCCGCAACGCCCGCAAAAACGCCCGCAACGCCCGCAAAAACGCCCGCAACGCCCGCAAAAACGCCCGCAACGCCCGCAAAAGCGCCCGCAACGCCCGCAAGCGGCCGTTTTGACGCCCTTCGATATCTGAGAGAAAGAGAGAGAGATCAGCATATTCACAAGTTTTCATATATTTTATTATCACGCAAAAGCGCCCGCAACGCCCGCAAGCGCCCGCAAAAACGCCCGCAACGCCCGCAAGCGCCCGTTTCAATGCACTTCGATATCTGAGAGAAAGAGAGAGATCAGTATATTCACAAGTTTTCATATATTTTATTATCCCGCAAAAGCGCCCGCAACGCCCGCAAGCGCCCGCAAAACGCCCGCAACGCCCACAAGCGCCCGTGTCAACGCCCTTAGATATCTGAGAGAAAGAGAGACCAGCATATTCACAAGTTTTCATATATTTTATTATCCCGCAAAAGCGCTCGCAACGCCCGCAAGCGCCCGCAAAAACGCACGCAACGCCCGCAAAAGCGCCCGCAATGCCCGCAAAAGCGCCCGCAACGCCCGCAAGCGGCCGTTTCGACGACCTTCGATATCTGAGAGAAAGACAGAGATCAGTATGTTCACTAGTTTGCATATATTTTATTATCCCGCAAAAGCACCCGCAAGCGCCCGTTTCAACGCCCTTCGATATCTGATAAGAAGAAAGAGATCAACACGTTCACAAGTTTTCAAATATTTTATTAGCCCCGGCTAATAAAATATTTGAAAACTTGTGAACGTGTTGATCTCTTTCTTCTTATCAGATATCGAAGGGCGTTGAAACGGGCGCTTGCGGGTGCTTTTGCGGGATTATAAAATATATGCAAACTAGTGAATATACTGATCTCTGTCTTTCTCTCAGATATCGAAGGGCGTCGAAACGGCCGCTTGCGGGCGTTGCGGGCGCTTTTGCGGGCGTTGCGGGCGCTTTTGCGGGCGTTGCGTGCGTTTTTGCTGGCGCTTGCGGGCGTTGCGAGCGCTTTTGCGGGATAATAAAATATATGAAAACTTGTGAATATGCTGGTCTCTCTTTCTCTCAGATATCTAAGGGCGTTGACACGGGCGCTTGTGGGCGTTGCGGGCGTTTTGCGGGCGCTTGCGGGCGTTGCGGGCGCTTTTGCGGGATAATAAAATATATGAAAACTTGTGAATATACTGATCTCTCTCTTTCTCTCAGATATCGAAGTGCATTGAAACGGGCGCTTGCGGGCGTTGCGGGCGTTTTTGCGGGCGCTTGCGGGCGTTGCGGGCGCTTTTGCGTGATAATAAAATATATGAAAACTTGTGAATATGCTGATCTCTCTCTCTTTCTCTCAGATATCGAAGGGCGTCAAAACGGCCGCTTGCGGGCGTTGCGGGCGCTTTTGCGGGCGTTGCGGGCGTTTTTGCGGGCGTTGCGGGCGTTTTTGCGGGCGTTGCGGGCGTTTTTGCGGGCGTTGCGGGCGCTTTTGCGGGCGCTTTTGCGGACGCTACGCTTCGTCGGAACACGATACAAATAGTCATCATATCGTCAGCGATCATTCCCTATGCTCACCGTGTGTGTTTACTGTATTGTATTGTAAAACAATGCTAGAGTGTTGGTGACTTGTAAAACAATGCTAGTGTGTAGTGACTTGCACACTAGTGTAAGTTGCCGGATAAATAACACGTCGAGAGGCCATAATTTTAGCGACGTCAATACGGTAAAAATTTATCTTTGTTTTTGTCAAATTATGTTATACGTGTTTATCGAATTTCTTGAAATAATTGCGATAGAAAGAGTGTTAAACGTTTCTTTTATTCTCGCAGTAACTCAGCCAGAGAGACAGATGCATAGCTAACAGTTGGCCTATTTTAATACACGACAACATAGTTTAATTTTCTCCCGTGTGCAGAGACAATGCTAGAGGCATCGAATAAAGGTCTTTTGAATGGTATTGATGTCAATAGCGACGCATAATACATCCCTATTTGAACTTAATGGACCGTGGCACACGGACAAGGGCAATAGATGTTCGGTAGATTGTGACAATACGATGTACACGGTTTTAACCCGTACGGTCAGTTTATACACGCATCCGTGGGTCTGACCAGCATTTAACAGAAATTCTCCCTATTTATATATTAAAGGCATAATAAATAATAAACCTAAATTATCCAACTGTTTTAGAGTAAGAAAACCCAAGAAAGAATGTCATTTTCGTGTACACCGGCGTGTATCAAAGGAGATCGCTAAAGTGTAATGGACCGTGGCACACGGACAAGGGCAATAGATGTTCGGTAGACTGTGACAATACGATGGTACACGGTATTAACCCGTACGGTCAGTTAACTATATACGCATCCGCCGGTATGACCAACATTTAACAGAAATTCTCCCTATTTATATATTAAAGGCATAATAAATAATAAACCTAAATTATCCAACTGTTTTAGAGTAAGAAAATCCAAGAAAGAATGTCGTTTCAGTGTGTACCGACACGTATCAAAGGAGATCGCTAAAGTGTAATGGACCGTTACGCCCCGACAAGGTCAATAGATGTTCGGTAGACTGTGACAATACGATGGTACACGGTTTTAACCCGTACGGTCAGTTAACTGTACACGCACCGTCGGTTAACTATTCATGGCATTTACTCTAATACAGCGCGATGGGTCAGTCTATAATATATGAAAGGCCTTCTTTTAAGAAACGAACTGCTTGTGCTCAAAGGAATGATTAATAATACGAACTTACCTTCGTCAAATGCTTTCTCGTCATCCATTGTATACCGAGACAGGAGATCGAACAAATACGTATAAACGCACCTTCGTGCGCCAGAGGCCTGTGAGAAACGAATGCTCTCCTTTTATCCTATTAGCCGTCAAAGGGTCACGTGATGTTTTTATTGTTAGTTAACAAAGGAACATCTAAAAATAGACATTACTGCTAAAAATAGACACCATACCGCCCTATTTAAACCAGTTAAACCGGTTTTTCCGGTTTCTTACGACCACGCCCTAATTACGTCACAAAACCGGTTTTTCCGGTTTCTTACGACCAGTTAAACCGGTTTTTCCGGTTTCTTACGACCACGCCCTAATTACGTCACAAAACCGGTTTTTCCGGTTTCTTACGACCAGTTAAACCGGTTTTACCGGTTAAACCGGTTTTTCCGGTTTCTTCCGACCACGCCCTAATTACGTCACAAAACCGGTTTTTCCGGTTTCTTACGACCAGGTAAACCGGTTTTACCGGTTTCTTAAAACCGGTTTTTCCGGTTTCTTACAACCACGCCCTAATTACGTCACAAAATCGGTTTTTCCGGTTTCTTACGACCAGTTAAACCGGTTTTACCGGTTTCTTAAAATCGGTTTTTCCGGTTTCTTACAACCACGCCCTAATTACGTCACAGAATGACGTCACTTTCGTTCTCAATTCTGATTGGTCCACCGACAGCAGGGCTCCTCTACTACTACTATTAGCTATTTAGAGAGAAGATCGCACATTAAAAAATCGCTCAAAAAATAGAAGAGAAATGGTTTCCGAAAAGATGACGTCACCGTGACGTCAACATGGCGGTCATCTTGGATTTCAAATCTTCCCACCTTCTGTTATAAATGCCACGCACTGATGACAAAGTACCTGTAGGATCGTCTTGTGCAAGATCTTTGGGCCTACACTTGCTGTGTCTGATTGCGCTTAATGCGTGGCCAAAGGGGTCATATGAAAATTCTGTAATGCTAGATCTTTATGTTGATCATAAGAACGTTCACAATTGAATTGTGACTGAGATACAGCATTGAAAATGAAAAAAAAAACGACTTGGGAATTCATTTGGACAAAACAATATAGATCTGTGATAGCAATCCGACGGTAGGAACATCATGCTGTCTTGTCTAACCTGTAAAGTGTTTCGCAAGTAAGTTCGCCCATGCGTTTCTGTGTACACGGTAACAAAATTGTTTCGAATTTTTGCTTAAACTTATTATATAAGTTTAATTATTTTCAAAATTCTTAAGTCTAAGATCACATTCTTTCCTCTAGAGGGGATGACAACATTTCAAACAAGTTTAGGTGTATTTTTCCTAAGTTAAATGAGTTTAATTTTAGTAAAATCTTAAATGAAAATTCACGTTCTGCCCAGCTCATCCGAACAACTAACAAATGAGTGTAGCTAGATAAAAAAAGTAAAATTTGTGGTTGCTCCCAAATATTCTTATATTTATTCAATCGCTCTAAACTGCGATAAGAATTATTTACTTTTTATTTAAGAAAAGAAGAAAATATAAAATTGGAGTGAGCTACAATTATTATTGTTTCCTATATGGTTAGAAATATTTTCGTGCGTGGCTTCCATTTTAAAAGTTTTCTTAACAAAAAAAACCTCTAGTTCATATAGACGAGTAGATTTATTTTTCTTAGAGCAGCCAACGTGTTTTCAAACTTTTCCTTTCTATTACTTGTTCTTGCAAGTCATTATTGTTTTATGTTCATGGAACAAATCAGCTCCCCCCCCAGTTTAAACAATTAAAGTGTCATTGATTTCGTCTGTTTGTGTTTCGTTTTCAATTTTCTTTAAATCTGACTAGTCAGACATGATGCTTTTATATTATATCCATTCATTCGCGTTCAATGCAACAAAAGTAGTCGCGTAGTGCTGGCATTAGTGGTTACAAAGATGGAATATGACCTTAGTTACCAAACAGGGATTTAGATTAGTAGTCACAAAGATGGAATAGGACTTTATATACCGAACAGGGATTTACATTAGTAGTCACAAAGATGAAATAGGACTTTATATACCGAACAGGGATTTACATTAGTAGTCACAAAGAAGGAATAGGACTTTATATACCGAACAGGGATTTACATTAGTAGTCACAAAGATGGAATAGGGCTTTATATACCGAACAGGGATTTGCATTTTTCATGATCTACATTCGTGTAGAAGATTTTTTCGTCTTAGTTTTCCTGAATCGCAATTGCACACGTTTGTTGGCATTATTCCTAGGTGAGAGTATACCATATAATTTACATACCAATTTCGTGCATGGAATATAATATAGACAACCTCCCTCCTTCAGTTATCGTAACGCGTTCAATGCAACAAGAGTGGTGGCATTAGTAGTCGAAAAGATGGAATAGGACTCTATATAGTTACCCCTTTTCCATGCTCCTCATGCATGTTGAAGATTTTTGCGTCTTAGTTGTCCTGAATCGCAAATACACACGTTTGTTGACATTATTCATAGTTTTGAGAGAACCGGTATACAATATACTATACATACCAATTTCGTGGATCGAACATAATATAGACAATCACCCAAATTCAGTTATCATAGAAGTGTATTGTACAGGTCCCAGTAGTATTTTCTCGCCCGCTTTCCAAGATAATGTATCTTTCGGATGAAACAATAGCTGCTACGTAAGTAGTAGGAAAAGTGGAAATTGCCTATTGTTTGTGGAGCGCTCACTTCCGGTTGTGTGGGGCGCTGCCCTCAGCCAATCAGAAGCTATTATTTTGACCGCGTGCATTATGGGACATATCCAAGATGGCGGCGTCTGCCTTCTGGTTCAAGATGGCGGCACCTATGTTCAAGATGGTGGCACGCCCGGTGTCGAAAACTGGTCATTTTGTCGGGATGTGGTCATCTAGTGTCGAAAATTGGACCCGGTATGGGTCCCGCTAGACGTTTTGGGGTCTGGGGCAGCCACTAATGGTCCGATGGAGTTGAGTGAGGTATCAATGTGAAGCATTCGTGAAGGGGCATCTGATGGGCTGGGTGTGGGGTTGAAATATCGGCATTCTGCGCATGAGCGGTGGCCAAAGGGTATGGAAATAGACGTTTTGAGAGCTAGGGGAGCCACTAATGGACCGATGGGGTCGAGTGAGGTATCAAAGTGAAGCCTAGGTGAAGGGGTATTTGATGGCTGGGTGGGTGCATGTAAAAATTTTCCTGAAAAAAAAAATACGGAACACGGACTTTATCGAAAAACCTGGGAAAATGCCTATATGGGGTATGAGGGGTATATAGGTCGCCGGGCTTAACGGGGCTCGTCTGTCAATAGAGTTATCTCCCCCTAGTTCCAGGGTGGGTGTATGTAAAAATTTTCCTGAAAAAATACGGAATACGGGCTTTATCCTAAATTACGGGAAAATGCCTATATGGGGTATGGGGGGTATAGGACCATCCTGGGAAACGTACTTCTATACATTTGCGGTAGGGTTGTGGGGTCTCGTTTTACTCGTCTCGTCATTTAGAACATGATAGGAAGTGTCCCCGTGCGAATCGGTGAAATTTTTGAAAAAAGTCACCGAACCTCATATAGTCCCATACAGGGGTATAGGATCAATGTTTGTCCCCCTGGGAAACGTACTTCTATACATTTGCGGTAGGGTTGTGGGGTCTCGTTTCACTCGCCTCGTCATTTAGAACATGATAGGAAGTGTCCCCGTGCGAATCAGTGAAATTTTTGAAAAAAGTCACCGAGCCCCATATAGTCCCATACTGGGGTATAGGTTCAATGTTTATCCCCCTGGGAAACGTACTTCTACACATTTGTGGTAGTGTTGTGGGGTCTCGTTTTACTCGTCTCGTCATTTAGAACACGATAGGAAGTGTTGCGGAACGAATCGGTGAAATTTTTGAAAAAAGTCACCGAGGCCTGGGTAGGCCTATACTGCATGGCTATGAGTGTATAGGGCCATACGGGGTGGACATGTTGGAGTCTAGGTGAGTCCCTAATGGTCCAATGGGGTCGAGTGAGGTCTTATTTTGAAGCTCTCGTGGAGGACTTGACTACACTAATGGTTCGTCCGTGTTCAATAGTCTGCGCATGCTCAGTCTGGCCGTAGTATAGAAAACAGGCATTTTGGGTGCTATGTAGGGGTGTGTTTGGGTTAGAGATGAGCTAATCACGGTTCGAATGGGTCGTGTGAGGTGTCAAAGTGAAGCTTGTGTGGGGTAGAGTCAGAATGGTGTGTTTTTGAATGCATGTCGCGTTAATCTGCGCATGCACAGTTGGTTGTAGTAAGTAAAGTGGCCATTTTGGGGCAGTGAAGGAAGGTATTTGGGGTCGAGATGGGCTATTCACGGTTCGAATGCGTCCTGGAAGGTGTCATCTTGTAGTTCTCGGGGTGTACATTCCGATTTGGGGATGTTCGCGTCATCTGTGACGTCATCGGTACGAGTAGTAGCGAAAGTGGCCATTTTCGGGCAGTACATGAAGGTATTTGGGGTCGAGATGGGCTATTCACGGTTCGAATGCGTCCTGGAAGGTGTCATCTTGTAGTTCTCGGGGTGTACATTCCGATTTGAGGGATATCCGCGTCATCTGTGACGTCATCGGTGACGTCATCGGTACGAGTAGTAGCGAAAGTGGCCATTTTCGGGCAGTACATGAAGGTATTTGGGGTCGAGATGGGCTATTCACGGTTCGAATGCGTCCTCGAAGATGTCATCTTGTAGTTCTCGGGGTGTACATTCCGATTTGAGGGATGTTCGCGTCATCTGTGACGTCATCGGTACGAGTAGTAGCGAAAGTGGCCATTTTCGGGCAGTACATGAAGGTATTGGGGTCGAGATGGTGCGGTAGGAATATCATTCTGCGCATGCGCAGACGCAATGCGGAGCTTTCGTCCAGTCAGAAGCGAGTATTTCAAATCCGTCACAGAGCTCTCAGCCAATCAGAAGCGAGTATTTTGACCCGGTGCATTATGGGCCATATCCAAGATGGCGGCACGTATGTTCAAGATGGCGGCACATCCGGTGTCGAAAACTGGCCATTTCGTCGGGATGTGGTCACCTAGTGTCGAAAATTGGTCCTTGTATGGATCCTGCTAGACGTTTTGACGCCATGATATAGACCGGAGAGAGAGAGAGAAAACAACAACAACAAGGATGACACATGAGGGAACAACAACAACAACAAGTTTTTTTTCATGTAGTTTATATTCCCCTCCATCATAACATACCCACGCTTGGGGAGCCGCGTTGGGTATGTTTACAATTCAAGAAAGACTATTGTCCAATCAGAGACCTCCATTTGCATCTGTCCTGTTCCTGTCCGTTAGATGTATTCTTGTCCAATCAGAAGTCGCCATTTCAGAGAGTTCCTTCTTCGGTCATGTTCATTCTGAACCGTTTATTCTAATCATCGTCAGCCAGGCCTGGATATTCTTCGGGCAGCATGTCCTGAAACAGTTGTTTGCGCATTTTGATCGCATTTTCCAGGGCCTCGGTGGGTGGTAAACCCATATCCTCTTCCAAGTGACGCTTGGTCTTCATGATGGACCTGTGCGTGGGGTCCCCTTTCATTTCAAGCGGTAGTAAGGTATACTGTTCATAGATCGCCATGGCTGTTTTCCTGATGCGGGGGCGCATTTGGGTGTACGTCTGTTGTAAATTATCCTCTCCCGCGTCCTCGATCGCTTCAGCGTGAGTATTGATAGCTGCTGTCACAATACGATCCCAGAAGGTAGGTTCTGCCTCACTTTCCTGGGATGAAGGCTGATTCTCTGAGGTCAAGCTCTCCATATCAGTAGATAGACTGTCAGCCATCTTGGATTCGGTATCAGTCGATGCACTCTCATCAATCTCTGTATCAGTATCTGCCTCAACGGGCTCCTCGGCGTCTTCAGTCCCATGTATATTTTTCTGGTGTCGCATCATATCGTAATGTCTGGTGAACGTGCGTTCACACTCAGAACAAGTATAAGCCATGTTGACGGTTGAACGTCGACTGTGCGTGTTTTGGGAATACGCTCGCTTTTATAGACAGTAACGCCCATCAACGCTTAGCTCAACGCTTCAACGCCCTGGTGAATTAGCTCAGAAGCTCTGATTTCATGGAATTGCCACCAATTCATCGAAATGCAGTGACGCCCGTCAACGCCCGTCGCTACGCCTTAACGCTCGTCTCAACGCTTTAACACACTTTCTTAATGCTTTAACGTTGTTTAATGATGCGTTCGAACAAATGTTTCTTTTGTGCTATTGCTCTGACATACGCCGCTTTCCAGTTCATGCCCGAGGTTTTCAACATCGACGCTGTTCTTTCAATTTCCATATGGACTGGGTCCTTATCCAACAATTTCATATGGGTCAGTAAGTCGACATACTGCTGACGTAAAGCCCGTCGTAGTCTGGGTGCCAATCTGTTATGGGCTAAAATTGCAGCTTCCTCTTTCGAATACCCTTTGCGTTGAAACTTGTTTCCTGTGGCCTCCAACATCCCGCCCATCTCGGCGTCCATACTTTCTTTGAACAAATCCTTCCATAGCCTCGAGTTCACATTATGTTCTTCAACCTCGGGTTGGGCCTTCACGGTTGGGTGATATTCCAGGACTGATGGTATGAAGCGGGCCCGCTGTATGGGGGTGGGCTTCTGCTGCTGCTCTGCCAGGAGTGCACTCGGCGGATGGTGTAGGCGTCGCTCGCGGAGCTCTTGGAGCTCCGAAGCTCATGGAACTCGGAGCTCCGGAGCTCCGGAGCTCCGAGTTCTCTTGTAGCAACGCCCGTCAACGCCCGGTGGTGGCGTCGGAGCTCCGGAGCTCCGAGTTCCATGAGCTTCGGAGCTCCAAGAGCTCCGCGAGCGACGCCTACACCATCCGCCGAGTGCACTCCTGGCAGAGCAGCAGCAGAAGCCCACCCCCATACAGCGGGCCCGCTTCATACCATCAGTCCTAGAATATCACCCAACCGTGAAGGCCCAACCCGAGGTTGAAGAACATAATGTGAACTCGAGGCTATGGAAGGATTTGTTCAAAGAAAGTATGGACGCCGAGATGGGCGGGATGTTGGAGGCCACGGGAAACAAGTTTCAACGCAAAGGGTATTCGAAAGAGGAAGCTGCAATTTTAGCCCATAACAGATTGGCACCCAGACTACGACGGGCTTTACGTCAGCAGTATGTCGACTTACTGACCCATATGAAATTGTTGGATAAGGACCCAGTCCACATGGAAATTGAAAGAACAGCGTCGATGTTGAAAACCTCGGGCATGAACTGGAAAGCGGCGTATGTCAGAGCAATAGCACAAAAGAAACATTTGTTCGAACGCATCATTAAACAACGTTAAAGCATTAAGAAAGTGTGTTAAAGCGTTGAGACGAGCGTTAAGGCGTAACGACGGGCGTTGACGGGCGTCACTGCATTTCGATGAATTGATGTCAATTCCATGAAATCAGAGCTTCTGAGCTAATTCACCAGGGCGTTGAAGCATTGAGCTAAGCGTTGATGACCGTTACTGTCTATAAAAGCGAGCGTATTCCCAAACACGCACAGTCGACGTTCAACCGTCAACATGGCTTATACTTGTTCTGAGTGTGAACGCACGTTCACCAGACATTACGATATGATGCGACACCAGAAAAATATACATGGGACTGAAGACGCCGAGGAGCCCGTTGAGGCAGATACTGATACAGAGATTGATGAGAGTGCATCGACTGATACCGAATCCAAGATGGCTGACAGTCTATCTACTGATATGGAGAGCTTGACCTCAGAGAATCAGCCTTCATCCCAGGAAAGTGAGGCAGAACCTACCTTCTGGGATCGTATTGTGACAGCAGCTATCAATACCCACGCTGAAGCGATCGAGGACGCCGGAGAGGATAATTTACAACAGACGTACACCCAAATGCGCCCCGCATCAGGAAAACAGCCATGGCGATCTATGAACAGTATACCTTACTACCGCTTGAAATGAAAGGGGACCCCACGCACAGGTCCATCATGAAGACCAAGCGTCACTTGGAAGAGGATATGGGTTTACCACCCACCGAGGCCCTGGAAAACGCGATCAGAATGCGCAAACAACTGTTTCAGGACATGCTGCCCGAAGAATATCCAGGCCTGGCCGACGATGATTAGAATAAACGGTTCAGAATGAACATGACCGAAGAAGGAACTCTCTGAAATGGCGACTTCTGATTGGACAAGAATACATCTAACGGACAGGAACAGGACAGATGCAAATGGAGGTCTCTGATTGGACAATAGTCTTTCTTGAATTGTAAACATACCCAACGCGGCTCCCCAAGCGTGGGTATGTTATGATGGAGGGGAAAATAAACTACATGAAAAAAAAAAATTGTTGTTTTTGTTGTTCTCTCATGTGTCATCCTTGTTGTTGTTGTT
>JAVTVY010054592.1:0-31239 GCA_036873755.1 Hanleya hanleyi | reverse complement strand
AGCTTATAAAACCATAAGTAACCTACCAGTGGAAAACAAAATAAAGCAACTACAATTTAAACTTTTGTATAATTTATTTCCATGTAATGTTTACTTAAATAAAATCAAAGTGAAGACCAGCAACTTGTGTGATAAATATGGCCAGGTTGATAGTGTTCGACATACCATGTATGCATGCTCTACAGCACAAATGTTTTGTGAACATCTTCACGTATGGCTCCATTTGATATTTCGTACATGGGGCTATGAGTTTGATGACCCAATGGATGATAAAATGATAATGTTTGGATTTGTATACTTTCCCCATACGAAGTTGCCATATAATATCAAAATGGTACTGGAGTATGTTCTTGCCTGTGCAAGATACTTCATATATATATCAAAATATACAAATGAAACTCTCTATCTAACAACTTTTAAAGTCTACTTGAAGCAAAATATTGATGTTTTACAGAAATCCAAAATCTCCAAGTATAAACTGATAACTGAAAATATTCGTAAATATATAGCATCTGCGATATGATTTCAGTCATTTTACATACATGTACTACATTGTTACAACATATCTTTGTGGTCCTAGTTTATCGGAGTTAGTAACCGCAAAGCCTATGTATTTCATATGTAACCGAGTCGGAGTTGATAGATACCAGTATGTATTTTTCAGTAGCCTATGTAATTTTCATTAGCCTATGTCCATCATTGAAATACCTATGTCACTGTGTTAAGTACAATACTGCTGTTGCCATGCACCCATAGTATGCATGATGCCCTGTCATATATGGTGGTTAACATCTGATAGTAATAAGCCCCACTCCCCAGGGATCCTGGACCTTGGGAGTGTTAAGTGTAACAGGAATACAGAATAAAGTATGAAAAAAAAAAAAAACAAACAAACAAAAACAAAAACAAAAACGTTTGTAAAGTTTCAAAAAAGTTATTAAACTGTATCGTTTCTATCATTATTTGTGAAAGTACCGGTACAAAGAAATAATGCATCAAGCAAAGAAATTTTCCCGGCTCGTGAAATTAGCTCATCTTCATTTTATGAAGCGAATTTCACTATGGTTTTACATTGCTTATAAAAAGGACTTTCAACTTCCCGGTGTGAATGCAGTGCAGGGGAGACTACTACGGTTGTCAAAACCTTGAGTCGAGGATTGATCGGTGACGTAATCAGAACTCTTGTGCGTAGGAATCACGAAAGTTTCTGTCTGCAAGGTGCGCGGAACTTCAAACTAGGAGTGAGATTTGCAGTCGATATACTTTATGTCGCATCTTTTTAAAAGGCAACACTTTTGGGATGTTGGAAGTTTTTTGAAGTTTAAAAGCATACGGAATTCTAATTTATAGGGGACTAGTTTTGCAGGTGCGAGGCGGACGGTTACAAGGCTCCACCTAGTGGTGATGCGGCTCGCCAATCAATGCCAAGTTGCCGACTGAGTTGCCGGTGGACAGAGATTAATAATCGACCGAAGAAAAGGTAACTTACCTGGTAAGTATTGGTGACATAATTAGTTATCTTAGGGGACCAAGCTGTTAAATTAATGAATCCCCATCCCCGCGGGAATGGATCTACGGTACGTGTAGCCATGCACACACGTATGCACCCTGTGGCACTGTGCCTGTGGGACATTTTTATGTCGAAAACTGGTCCCTTGTTGGTCTTCAGCGTACTTCCAGTTACACCCATTTTTTGTCAAATTCTATGGCCAGTTGGGAAGATCGCCAGAACGAGCTTCTGTAGCCCGTTCCAGCTAAAATAGTCATATGACCATTTAGCTGGAAGGAGCAAAATCAGTGATAGCTAAGATTCATATAGTTCAATCTTGAACGTCGCTCGACTGGGCTTACTCCTAGTCCAATAAAATGGATTGTTCAGGCTCACGTTTAATATGCTGGAGTTATCGGGAGCCAGAACGTCCTATAGAAAATATCATTTTGTCCATGGGAGCCACGCTGACCACCACACCGACCCCTAAAAATTCACTGTTTTTGTCGAAATACAGCAATGACATGTCTACTCACCACGCAAAAACTGTTCTCTGGCATGTTTTCATCCAAGTCGCACCACTAGTAATTGTGGATGGGTTCGTAATAAATTATATCAAACCGTCAAAGTTAGTGTGTGCTGATTTCAGCAGCCAGTTTCTCTCCTGGAAGCATGGCTTCCTCATAGTAGAACGACAAACAATAGAATGGAAGCGAGACCAGGCTGACAAGTATATGTAGGCCCATGATTGATCTGCACTCAATGGGGCTTTTCTCTGGGCCTTGTCTGTGCAGCCCCATCAAAATGCAAGGCCTGTATTGGCATGGATCATGCAAAATTGAAGACAAATGTGTCAACCAACAAGCTGTCAGATGACAGGTTGTAGTTGGAGAAATCTAACCTGGAAGTGGTTGTACATGTAGCCCCACAGTCTCACACCAAATATCGCATGTAAAGGCTATTTTTGCTGTCTTAAGGAAGATATTTATTGTTACTGTGGGTCTGACTGTACTAACACATACCCATGGTATGATAATTATTTTTCAAGCATGTAGATGACAATTTTGTTTGATTCTTCGATAAGTTGATGTGTATGTTATTGCAGCTACCAAGCTGTGGCTTCAGGCCATCCACACTTGATTCCTTGTTTCACATCAGCCATCCGCATGTCATTTCACCTATCACCCATTATTTCATTATTTTCAGTCCTCGCCATGAGCAAAATGGTGGGAGAGTGCCAGATCGCTCAGGCCTCGAAATTTCAAAAATTTGCGTAACCCAAAAATAGTTCTGGGTCAGGATGTTCACGTAACCTATTGTTCGGTTACGTAGGACTAGGTTGCGTAACCCATTGGTTACGTAAACAGGTTAGCCAAAAAAAATTCTGAAAATGTGTATTATATATTATTATATATATATTATTACAATAAAATACAAAATTGTTTTGAGAGTCCTTGAAACAGCAGCTGACGACAATATTCTCAAACTGCGATGTAACATGTGCAACTTATTCGTCAGAAATTCAGCGAGAAGCACCCAGGCATGGAATAAAAGGGATGGTGTTGAAAAAAATAAAATGTGAAATGTGTAGAAAGTAAAACAAAAGCAGACAAAACTTTTCTAAAGTCATCGTGAAATGACCACTTCTGGAATGTTTTTATGTTCACAGAGTCAATTTTCGCTTTTGAGCCGTTTTGCATATCGAATCTGCGGTCCGGAGATGAGAAAATTATTACTGCATTCACACTGATTTCCATCCACTTCCGTGTGCGTGCTGTCCCGCACTGTAGAATTGACCCGCATTTGATTGGACGAATTCAGGCTTTGTATGTTGGGAGTTGTGTCCCCTTGATATCGCATGCTTCCGTTTTTTGGCGCCATCAGAATGTCAGTTTTTTTCGTTTCGAACCTCCGTGTTTTTATTTCTTTCTGATGCAAAATCACACGTTCATGATACTAATTCCAGAATAAAAACGTGTATAAACTCCGAAGCATGATTCGAAGATACCATAGAGGAGAAATATAGACCGGTAAGGCAACGATTGATGACTGTTACTGGGCTGGTCGCCCAGACATTTTCAATGGCACTCGTCATACCATAGCGCAAGTCGATTTTTTACGTAACCGATTATTCGTTCTGCAGAATTTACAACCACGTAACCGATCGTTTCGGTTACGCCAAATTTCGAGGGCTGTCGCTCTCCTTAATCTGGATGGGCGAGTGATCGCTCATCTAGAAATCGCTCTCCTGAGATGTTTGGGGCGAGTGATTGCTCACCTAAGGCGAGCAGTGTTATTTTAGCAGACATTTTGGTATTCCTTTGAATCTTGCAATAAATAAGACAATACTGGTACATAAAATACTCCACACGAGTGTTTGATTTATATTTGAACCAACAGTTCGTCTTCAAAACTTGCACACAACTTGCACCATATATAGTTGACATACTGCCGACTGTCTGCCTCCACTGTTCTGTAACCGATATGTAACTGAACCGCCGTGCCCCAGCTTTTGAAAGTTTTCAGTTCTACCCGGTTCCCTTTAAGTTGTTTTGTACTGCCGGTATGACTCTGTTCTGCCATGGTAATGCCAACAATGATGTGGAAAACTTCAATGAAATGCAAGAAGGTATACAACATCGCAAGTCAAGGAAAACCGCCAACTGACAGCAAAACTGGCGATCTTCAAATTAATCCTCATCTATCCCACAGTGCATCGCTGAGCATACAGTTGTGTATGTCGCGCGGTGAACCGTGGGATAGATCAGGATGTAAATTGGAGATCACCAGTCTTGCCAACTGACGACTGTTTTACCAGGTTACGAGCCGGTGACGTCGCGTTGTTCTACTGCGCATGACAGTTGTCTTACTTCTGCTTCCTTTGCAAATCGAAACCGCAACCACGAAAACCAGTGAAAGGTGACGAAAATACTGCCGATATAGACTGAAGAAATAAATATTTTTCTCTCGGATTTGGAGGAGCGACGAATCGCTCGCCTTGCGACCTCTGGGCGTGTGTGGCGAGGACTGATTTTCATTTATTTTCATTATTTGCATAAATTTTTTTCCTACTTTGTTGCACACTCTAAGCGGGATTTCTTGCTTGAACATGATGATATTAGTAAAATGTTTAAGCCAACCTCATTTTGTTACATGTAACAACCTCAAAGACACATCGAATCTGACGATGGAAATTGAAAAATCGGCCTGGATTTATACCGACATCACTTTTGAAAAACAGGCTGATGGGGAAACAAGGAATCAATTGTCATTAGCCTTAAGCTACATGTATGCATGTTTTAAAAGCCATGCATGTATGGATGGTGGACTCCGGCTGTTGGTACAGTTGAATCTCAACCATATACATATGTATAACTGTTTAACATGTCATTCTTCAAGCTGAATCCTGACAAGATAGTTTGGCTGCTTTAGTTGTACATGTACTTCCTGCTTTCAGCCTATCTGATTAAAAACAGATCTAACAATACACTCCCCATCTTACATGTCGCTGATTTCAGATCTGGGACTCAGGCCCAGGTTTCCATGTTCAAAAACTGCTCTCGGCAGATTAAACAGGTCATGTGTCTGACCCATCTCACTTTGCAATGAGAGGTGACAGGTCGGCCATACGTACATTTATGTATCTCACCTCATATTTAAGCTTCTTTCATCAGTTTGCTTCAATGCATTTTGCTGATAAGCAACAGGAACTTGATATGTGATGTCTAGCACTGTAATATCACTTGTCTTTATTGCACCATGTAAGCGTCCTGTCTGTGCCTTGTGTGCTGTCCTCAGTGTTTTATAGGGTGGATGGAGGGTGTCTGGTGCCATGTTGCTTCAATGGAGCAGGAACGCAACTTGGTTGGGTGGTGCAGCTGCTTAGCTGGTTCTTTGTGATATGAATGTAATAATGTTAAGAGTGACATTAAATCCTATTCACTGACTCACTCACTCACTAATCAGTTTTTATTCGCTAGAAATGTGATGATATTCGATCAACATGAATAGAAATTAAAATATATCAATCAATTCCAGAACACATTTCCCTGTTCATAATACATGTAGAGATTAACCCTTGTCCTGTCGGCCAGTTATACGCTGGTCAAAGTGTGAGTGCCAGACTGTCAAGCAGAGTTGAACTGTTCAAAATAGGCTCAAAAGAGGCGACTGTTTGGTCGTTGAAATTTATAAATAAATTGAAATAATGGATGGTATTTGATGCACGATACATCAATTTGAAACACTGAACATACACTCAGAAAATATTTGGCATTTTACAGCTTTAGAAATATATAGGAATCGTAATTCGGCAAAAATTGTGTACCGTAAACCTCGCGTTAGAATTCTATCACGTTCAGAGCCGATGGACGGTCTGTTTTGCTTCATCTCCACTTAATAACTCGTCTAAATTCTTATAGATGTCACAGTATGTATTCCTGGTTACTCGTAGCATAACGATTATTGAATATTTATTGAATATTCCAAGTAAATCGGTAAAAATCCTTTTGTTTACGCGAAGTGTGGCTTCCCTCAGTGAAACCAAGCGCCATTCTGACTCCGTCGAAATCGGCCAGGGCGCATGCGTAACTCGTGAATATTTTATGCTAATGAGCAGTTGAAGCAGTTTGACCAATCAGGAAGTCGGCTTACGTCAGGTGATCAGCATTTTCCCGGGTTTATTGGAGTTGAATGGAAAGGACTCGAAACACATGACCATTTCACCCAATAAAATCGACGCATTTTTACTACGTGACACGAGAAAGGTTGTAAAGAATGAAAGCAGAGTCGTTGCGCTTAGAACAAGGTGCGTTTTTACGCGTTTCAACAAACTTTTCTGAATAAATGACGCTCTGTTTTACATTTGTAGACGATCTTCACATAAATAAGTGTCTTTTTAGCCCACCATCACCAGATGGTGGGCTGTTCAAATCGCTTGTGGTCCGTCGTCCGTCCGTAAACAATTCTTGTTATCGCGATTTCTCAGGAACTGCTGCATGGATCTTTCTCAAATTTGGTACACAGGTTCCCCTTGGGGTCTAGTTGTGCAAGATACCTTTTTTGGTCCGATTCGAAAATCCAATATGGCCACCAGGCAGCCATCTTGGATTTCCCCATGAAACCTTGTTATCACGATTTCTCGGGAACTACTGCATGGATCTTTCTCAAATTTGGTACACAGGTTCCCCTTGGGGTGTAGTTGTGCAAGATGCCTTTTCTGGTCCGATTCCAAAATCCAATATGGCCACAAGGCGGCCATCTTGGATTTCCCCATGAAACCTTGTTATCGCGTTTTCTCAGGAACTACTGCATGGATCTTTCTCAAATTCGGTACACAGGTTCCCCTTGGGGTCTAGTTGTGCAAGATACCTTTTCTGGCCTGATTCGAAAATCCAATATGGCCACCAGGCAGCCATCTTGGATTTCCCCATGAAACCTTGTTATCGCGATTTCTCTGGAACTACCGTGTGGATCTTTCTCAAATTTGGTACACACGTTCCCCTTCTGGACCTTTCTCAATTTTTTTACACAGGTTCCCCTTGGGGTCTAGTTGTGCAAGATACCTTTTCTGGTCCGATTCGAAAATCCAATATGGCACAAGCCGGCCATCTTGGATTCCCCCATGAAACCTTGTTATCGCGGTTTCTCAGGAACTACCGTGTGGATCTTTCTCAAATTTGGTACACACGTTCCCCTTGTGGTCTACTTGTGCAAGATACCTTTTTTGGTCCGATTCGAAAATCCAATATGGCCACCAGGTAGCCATCTTGGATTTCCCCATGAAACCTTGTTATCGCGATTTCTCAGGAAGTACTGCATGGATCTTTCTCAAATTTGGTACACAGGTTCTCCTTAGGGTCTAGTTGTGCAAGATACCTTTTTCGGTCCGAATCGAAAATCCAATATGGCCACCAGGCGGCCATCTTAGATTTTCCCATGAAACTTTATCGTGATTTCTCAGGAAGTACTGCATGGATCTTTATCAAGTTTGGTACACAGGTTCCCCTTGTGGTCCAGTTGTGCAAGATACCTTTTCTGGTCCGATTCCAAAACCCAATATGTCCACCAGGCGGCTATCTTGGATTTCCCCATGAAACATTGTTATCGTGATTTCTCAGGAACTACTGCATGGATCTTTCTCAGATTTGGTACACAGGTTCCCCTTGGGGTCTAGTTGTGCAAGATACCTTTTCTGATCCAATTCCAAATCCAGTATGGCCACAAGGCGGCCATCTTGGATTTCTCCATGAAACCTTGTTATCGCGATTTCTCTGGAACTACTGCCTGGATCTTTCTCAAATTCGGTACACAGGTTCCCCTTGTGGTCTAGTTGTGCAAGATACCTTTTCTGGTCTGATTCGAAAATCCAATGTCGCCACCAGGCAGCCATCTTGGATTTTCCCATGAAACCTTGTTATCGCGATTTCTCAGGAACTACTGCATGGATCTTTCTCAAATTTGGTACACGGGTTCCCCTTGGGGTCTAGTTGTGCAAGATGCCTTTTCTGGTCTGATTCTAACATCCAATATGGCCACAAGGCGGCCATCTTGGATTTCCCCATGAAACATTATTATTGCGATTTTTCAGGAACTTCTGCATGGAACTTTCTCAAATTTGGTACACAGGTTCCCCTTGGGGTCTAGTTGTGCAAGATACCTTTTCTGGTCCGATTCGAAAATCCAATATGGCCACCAGGCAGCCATCTTGGATTTCCCCATGAAACTTTGTTATTGCGATTTCTCAGGAACTACTGCATGGATCTTTGTCAAGTTTCGTACACTGGTTCCCCTTGTGGTCTAGTTGTGCAAGATAACTTTTCTGGCCCGATTCGAAAATCCAATATGGCCATCAGGTGGCCATCTTGGATCTCCCCATGCAACGTTGTTATCGTGATTTTTCAGGAAGTACAGCATCTCAAATTTGATACATAGGTTCCCCTTGGGGTCTAGTTGTGCAAAATACCTTCTGCGGTCCGATGCGAAAATCCAATATGGCCACCAGGTGGCCATCTTGAATTTCCTCTTGAAACATTGTTATCGTGAATTTTCAGGAACTACTTCATGGATCTTTCTGAAATTTGGTACACAGGTCCCACAGGGGGCCTAGTTGTGCAAGATACCTTTTTGGGTCCGATTCGAAAATCCAAGTTCTGCTTCAAATTAATACGGTATTCCCGAGTTGTGACGTTGCATCACACGAGTCGGCGGATCAAACGGTGGGACATAATCTATATAGTGACTATAGAGAATATCCGTACCTTCACCTTCGATATCAAGGAGTTCAAATAATTCGGAATTAAAATGTATTTCTTCCAAATTTAAATCAGTTTTCTTTAGTCCAGTGAACTGCCCACTGTTTCGTCTGCCGACGGGTCGGCTACATGAAGGGACGTCACTCTTGTGACACGTTACAACTCGACAACTGTAGACTACTGCCTGTTTCGATCCAAGGGAGATAATCAGGATTCAGACATTTTCGAAGTTAACCCTTGTCCTGTCAACGCCGTGTATACACGTTGCTCGACTGCCAAGTTCCCAGTGTTGACTCCGGATATATACGTTCCGAGAAACTGTCGGACGTTTGATCGTTTTTCGAAAGAATTTGGAGCCACGTGTGGAAAAATCAAACCAGACACGGCTTACTCCAACTATAACGTATTATTTCATTAATTATTTCACGTGAGTTCGGTGTTTATTATTAAAAAAGACACTTATTTATGTGAAGATCGTCTACAAATGTAAAACAGAGCGTCATTTATTCAGAAAAGTTTGTTGAAACGCGTAAAATGCACCTTGTTTACAAGCTTCTCCAACGAAAACCTGGAAGGCAATCCCAACGTTAAAGATGTCAAATTGAAGGGCAACAACTCTGCTTTCATTCTTTACAACCTTTCTCGTGTCACGTAGTAAAAATGCGTCGATTTTATTGGGTGAAATGGTCATGAATGTGTTTCGAGTCCTTTCCATTCAACTCCAATAAACCCGGGAAAATGCTGATCACCTGACATAAGCCGACTTCCTGATTGGTCAAACTGCTTCAACTGCTCATTAGCATAAAATATTCACGAGTTACGCATGCGCCCTGGCCGATTTCGACGGAGTCAGAATGGCGCTTGGTTTCGCTGAGGGAAGCCACACTTCACGTAAACAAAAGGATTTTTACCGATTTACTTGGAATATTCAATAAATATTCAATAATCGTTATGCTACGAGTAACCAGGAATACATACTGTGACATCTATAAGAATTTAGACGAGTTATTAAGTGGAGATGAAGCAAAACAGACCGTCCATCGGTAGTACTCTGAACGTGATAGAATTATAACGTGAGTTTTACGGTACACAATTTTTGCCGAATTACGATTCCTATATATTTCTAAAGCTGTAAAATGACAAATATTTCTGAGTGTATGTTCAGTGTTTCAAATTGATATATCGTGCATCAAATACCATCCATTATTTCAATTTATTTATAAATTTCAACGACCAGACAGTCGTCTCTTTTGGGCCCATTTTGAACAGTTCAACTCTGCTTGACAGTCTGGCACCCACACTTTGACCAGCGTATAAATGGCTGACAGGACAAGGGTTAAACATTACTGCGCGGATCCCTTCAGTATTAAGTTGTGTACCATCTTACTATTTTCGAGCATGGTATCTTAAAAGAGATATCTCAAACTAGCCCAGTAAACAGAACAGAATTAGCATTCGTTCCTAATTATAAAATCTTAAGTATGTTTCATAGCTCATGCCAAAGGGGTCAAAGAGATTTGTCTTCGCTTCCAGTACCCAATGATGACACGTGCAAAAAAAATTATACAAAACGAAGATGAAAGATGATCCGGACATTCACTTTCAGGCTAACTTTGCTCTTTTCTCTTGTACTATAACAACCGACAAAAGTACAATTTTTAGAAATCTTGAAACTCCTTAAACTTAGAAAGATGATATCTTGGTGTTTTCCAGTGTCCGCTTTTCGATCTTTTTCGCTCAGATTCGAAATTCTGTAAACAAAATTACAAATCAATCGTTTGTTCTTAGTAACAATTGACAAAAAGGTCCTCTTGTCATTAGCTTACAATTATCAGACAATGGTGGGCGCCAAGATCCTTCAGGATCTCTCGTTTAATAATAAACACCGAACTCACGTGAAATAATTAATGAAATAATACGTTATAGTTGGAGTAAGCCGTGTCTGGTTTGATTTTTCCACACGTGGCTCCAAATTTTTTCGAAAAACGATCAAACGTCCGACAGTTTCTCGGAACGTATATATCCGGAGTCGACACTGGGAACTTGACAGTCGAGCAACGTGTGTACACAGAGTTGACAGGACAAGGGTTAACCTGTCTTCGCTATGCAGTTGTGGCCTGATGTCGACATTTCAAACATACATCTCTAAATGATGGAGAAGCCTGGTGATTGGTCAATACTCAGAACTCGAATATGGGACCGTTGATCGCAGATCTACATGAATGACAAATAAAGATTGGAATCAATCTTTGTTGATCTGGTTTTAATCCCATTGTCAGCCTATGGATGACCTGTAAAGCTGGGTATGATAATCCCTCTAATACATGTAATTCAATCACCCTATCAAAATTCAATCACTTCCAATTTTGTGGACTCTAAAATTATTGAAATAACAAAGAAATAATAGCTTATGATTTTGAACCATTTTGTCAACTTCCTGTTCTATCAAACTGGATCACCCCCAGATTTTATTGTGGAAATTTCACTTCCTGTGATTGTATGGTAATATTTCAATGTAATACTGGTAAGCCAGGCATACATATACATACATGTGTAAAGTGGTTCTAACTTTTAACATCAAGCATGGTATTGTAAAGACTTCTATCTGCACTTTACACATTTACAAAAAAAGTGGTTCGGTTACAAATCTTGTTTTATACGTCCATCGTTAGATGAGGTCGCATGATTCAGAATGACACACACGGATCAGAAACAAGACTGTTTTCTTTTGCCTCTCCTCATCTGATGAAGTACACTCGATCATTTATACGTAATCTTCTTTTTGACTTTTTACCCCTCGGCCAATATTTGGCCGAAGGGTATTGTCGTCGTCATGTACGTCTGTCCGTCCGTCCGTCCGTCCGTCTGTCCGTCCGTCCGTCCGTCCGTCTGTCCGTCCGTCTGTCCGTCCGTCTGTCCGTCACACCTTTCTCGTTACCAAGATATCTTTAGAACGACTTACCCTAGGCACCCCAAACTTGCACTGCACATCCATATGCTCATGACCCAGAACCCTACTGAATCTGGACCTGATTGGTTCGAAACTTTGGCGGCCATATTTAATTTATGCGAAATCATTAATCTTGTGTATCTTAGGTACCATTTCTCTGTTCAGTGTGAAACTTGGTATAGATCATCGATGCATCAAGAAACTTCAAAGGAATGACCAAACCAGTTTCCCTGATTCAGTGAAAACCTTGGCGGCCATCTTTAATTTATGCAAAATCTTCAATGATATATATCTCTGATACCATTCAAGTGTTCTATACGAAACTTGGTATACAGCATCGATGTATCAAGAGATCTGCAATGTATAGCCACATCAGTTCCTCTGAGTGGCGGGAAGGATGGGCGGCCATCTTTAATTTATGCAAAATCATTAATGATCTCTATCTCTGATACTGTCCGAGTGCTCGATGTAAAATTTGGTATATATCATCGAAGCATCAATAGACTTACGATAAATGACAGTTCTGGCGTTTCTGATTGGGCAGAACCTTGGCGGCCATCTTTAATTTATGCAAAATCTTCAATGATATATATCTTTGATACCATTTCAGTGTTCTATATGAAACTTGGTATCCAGCATCGATGTATCAAGAGACTTGCAATGAATAACCACATCGGTTCCTCTGAGTGGATGGGCGGCCATCTTTAATTTATGCGAAATCATTAATGATCTATATCTCTGATACGGTTCAAGTGCTCAATGTAAAAGTTGGTGTACATCATCAATGTATCAATAGACAGTTCTGGTTTTTCTGCTTGGGCGGAAACCTTGGTGGCCATCTTTAATTTATGCAAAATCTTTAATGATGTTTATCTTTGATACCATTTCAGTGTTCTATATGAAACTTGGTATACAGAATCTATGTATCAAGAGACTTGCAATGAATAACCACATCAGTTTCTCTGAGTGGTGGGAAGGATGGGCGGCCATCTTTAATTTATGCGAAATCATTAGGGATCTCTATCTCAGATAATTTTCAAATGTTCGATGTAAAATTTGGTATACATCGTCGATGCATCAACAGACTTATGTAATGAATACCGGTTTCTCTGATTGGACGGAAACGTTTGAGGCCATTTCTAATGGCAAAATTTTTCATAATCTGTATATTTGTTACTTGACTGCTTGGTGTTCCTGAAGTCTTGTTTTAAATTGAATACATTATGAATGGCTGGCGCCCAGAGCCGAGGGGTTTTCAGATGCGCAGCTTCGTATTCACTCTTGGCCAAAACGGCATTGGTACTATTGTTGTCATCATGTATCATGGTCGTACCATTTTCTTGAGAAAGAATATCTTGGAGCATCAACTTACTTCACAGGGAGAAGAAGCCTGCTGAATATCAGCAAGATGAATACGCAACAAACTAGGAGCTCACCAAACGTATTTCCATGCGTGCATGTGGTTCTAATTGCTCACTAACTACTCACAATTACTGACTCACTACTACTCACTCACAATTACTCACTTTTGATAATCGGTCAGATTGACATATTTTTTCTGGGTCACTGGGGCAAAGTAACTTCATTTTATCATCAATGGCTTGTTATAACCTTATTTCAAGTACTTCGACCTCTAGAGGCTTACTGAACGTCTACTTATGGGCTACTGCTAAAATTTTCTTGCAGTATTGTCCTCTGCCAGTCTATCTCTGTTATTGTCACCGCTGTATCTCAAAATGATTATGCTCAGGTGCACCAATATTAAATCACACATGCATGTGGTCACAGATCAGAAAGTTATCCATGGTCTGTGACCCTTTGGGGCTTCCGGGATTGACCTGGAGTGTCATGGTGCACACCCCAGGTCAATCGGATTCACAGGGGTGTCACTGTGTTCAACCCCCGGACGGCCGGACCCTCTCTGTTATTCGAAAGAATCAAGGGATTCGGCTTCTCAAGACAACCTGTCATAAAAGATGACTGGGGTACCATTGAGTTTTGCTGGCGTAAAAAGGAATAAGATCCCCCGATTGGTTACTTGTGATATGACTGAAATATTGTTGAAAGCGACATTCACTCACTATTGACCCATTTTTCCAGGTCACCATGTCAAACTACATGTATGTAAATTTGTCACCAGTTTGTTGGTTGCCACTAACTATTTTATTCTTGTTTTCAAAAGTGCCATCAAGGCTTAGCAGAACTTTCTCAATGCTTTGCATGGTTCATGTTTACACTGACTCGAAAGTCAGAAAACTATAGTGGTATGATTCTGAATTGGCAGATTTCAAAGTAAATCATTCAAGAATTCCAGGTTTTGATTCTAGATTTCCATACATGTATTAATTATCTAAGGTACCTGTATCAGGTATAATACACTCATGTACTACTTGTGCAGGTAAATTGTTCACTGTTTTGTTTTTCTTCGGTACATGCATTGTTCTCTATTTCCATTTATTATCAAATGTCAACAGGTTTGGTTTTTGCTAATCAAACATAATTTAGCCCCCCAGGTGATTGCATACTATACATTATTGCATATCTGATGTTGGGTTGAGTTTATGTCTCCATCATCTTGGCTGTGTTGTATTAGGGAGCTGTGGTACAATGCTAAACGGAGCCCACCTGTTCAGTGTAAATTGATACTATTGATTGGAGAAGGCTTGCAGAGACTGTTAATATCTATAACGAGACTGAACTATTGATATACATGTATCAGAGGTGCATAAAATCAACCTTCTGCTGATCTGGCCAGGCTAGACTGACAGGTGTGGTGTAGGTGGAAGCAGCCATTTGCAGCAGCTAGACGGGCGTGTCAAGGTATATTGTTGTATGTAGCCATCATTGCTGGGCCTGATTTTCATACTGGTATGTACCTAATTTAGTGTTTCTGTTATTTGATATAGTTTTATAATTCAAGTATGGTACATGTCAGTGTCAGAAATATGTTTTTTTGTTGTGATATTTTATGGAGTACACCGGCTGCTTTTGTCATGCACATATACCGGTATGCCAGTACGGGGCTCTGATTTGAGGCGTGTCCTACAGATACCGGATGGTGCCGTGGTAAACATTCTCCCATACATCACGTGTGCCCAGTGTGCACAGATCTAAACCCAATATGTCACTATAATTATATCGGGCTTTTATAAAATTATTATATATCGCTAGAAATGTTAGCTGTTACGGTAATTCCCCTAATAATTTGATCATCGGTAGTGCAGCAAAAATGGCTTATATCTGGAAATATTCTTGATGGCACCCAACCACCTCGCTGGGGGTCTAATAACACCCCAGCCACCAGTCAGATTTTTGGACCGGATTCAGGGCCTTCGCGCACATCGCCGGAAGTGACATCATATATAGTAAAATAGATGTTTAACGAAAATTCTGATTACTTTTCAAGTCTGCATAGTACCTCCGTTGACCTAGCGTTAAAAAGAATTATCTGGAGATAATTTTCCCTGTTTATCTGGACAGAGCATATGAAAAGTAGTTCGCTCATGTGCAACACTAAAGGAGTCGTTTGGTCGGATTCAAACTGAACCGTGCGTTGGTTGGTTTCCCCTATACGTCATAGCAACGTAGTAAAGGTCAACTTCCGCTATTGGAGGCAGGGATGTTATTGGAGCCTGCGAAATGGAGCATGCGCTGTGGGGAGGTTGGATGGCACCAGCTACAAAGTACTCCATTTTGTCATTATATGACTTTTCTTCAATTTGAATGAAGGATGGGAATGTTACTTTTTCTCCATGTTTGAATAACAGAGTTGAAAAGTGAACTTCCTGTGATTGAATTATTAGGGGAATTACCGTAGTGTTGCTAGGAAATATAAATTGTTCAGCATCTTGAAGTAGTGGATTTGTACAAAATCATCTATTTTGAGGTGAAAACAGCACACTCCATATTCCCGAACCTGTGTTTGGGCAACAACATACTCACAGTCAATATTTTGTGGTTAAGTTTATCTTGGTTCTCGACTGACTTAATATGTTTACGGAGAGAAAAGTATGTGGTTTTCACCTCAAAATAGACGATTATGCACAAATTGACTACTTCAAGATGCTGTTATTAAAAAACCATAATACCCAGGGCCTAGAAAATACTCAGAGCATAAGACATGATATACTTTACACTAACTGAAAAATTTCTTACTTATGTGATATTTCATTTTGGCACATCGCATGTTTAAGTTGTATAGTCCCAGTGATGTCATAGTTTGTTTTCGAATCTGCCAGTTGAAAATCAATGCTATTGTGGGTCGGTCCACTGCAGATGGAACTGTTGACAGGGGTGACAAGGCACAAGTACTGTTTGTCCCCTGGTGTCACTGTCATTGGAACAACCCATGCATTTGAATGGGGTTGAGGGCACTGGTAATCCGATTTGGCCCAGAACTCTATCCGACGCCCCTCCCAACATCACTCCGAACAGCATGACGAGGGATGATCTATGAGTTAACCTAGAAATTCTCCATCTCTAGAAGGATTTTTTTGTTTTGACAAATTCTACTTGATCTTGTGCAGCCATATTTGGCAGAACAAATAGCGGATGCAGATTTGACATGAATTGACAGGTTTCAGACTTAAGGCCATCTTTATTTTGTGATAAATCAGACAAACCATCTTAGATATATTTGCTGGGACGGAGGGTCACATGATCTATTCAGCAATCACATGGCCTCGTGATATTCCAATATGGATCTCGTGTCATTTGAGGGACTATCTGCAACCGGAGATCCCAACCAGTAACCATCTTGATCATCTATACGCGGTAAGACTGACCCTGGGATCGTGTGTATCCATTTTCAGCCTACTTTCGGCAACTGCAAGAGGAAATTCCCAGAAAGCAATACCACGTGACTTCGTCAGTCAATCAGCTAAAATCTACCGACGTAATCCCAACGTAACATGCCATTTTCGAGTCATGTGATGTCCTACTTGTTCAAAATTACAGATCTACCACACCTCTTGGATAATACGAAAGTTATTCATACCGATATATTTTGTAAGCCCAGGTAATATCTGTTTCCGAAGTGGTATGAAAACCTGTAATTTATCCGATTTCTCGAGTCCGTTCTCCACCGGATGAGTACCGGATATCGATCCGTGATAATGGAGGCACACGATTCGCAAGCCATCTTATGGATGGCGAAGTGTACGCAAATGCCGGAGATTCAAGAGAAGTTGCGAATGGTCATGTTCACGATGCCAGTAGATTTCACAGAACTGATAGTTCTGGTTCCATGTAGGTTCTGTCTGAGTTGATTTATGGAACCTACAGTGTTTCTTGTTGATAGAATCTAAGCTACTAAGAGTAAGGTTACGATGAGTTCCCTTGGATACATGGAACCTAATATCAGGTTCCAGCCAACATGCAAGAGATTGCAGCCTCTATATTGTAATATAAAATGACCATTCCATAGGTATTATACTCATCAGCCCATTTAAAAAATTACTTGTAAGGGACAGGTAGTCTAGACTGTGTAAATTTCAACCCCTGTCATGCCTGTACTCCTTGTATTTATTGATCATAGGGCAGTGATTACTAATAGAATACAAACAGTGTTATCATTGTAATCTTGATTATTAATAACTAGTTCACGGTGCATGGACACCTGTGGACTTCCTCCTGGATCATTAATACCCCCAGATCACCTGTGCTGGGTCACTGCAGTCTAAGGATGACACTGAGCCTTGTTCTGGATGAGCTCTGACCTAGACGAAATACATGTAAACTCCCTTCATCTGGTATAATTGGTAGACTGTAAAGTCTAACATAAAGCTCTCATTATATATCTGCAGTCTGTAACACTAACCTAGAGCAGCATCATTGGATGGAACATGACATTTCAGAGATTTTTACCCCTCATTTTGCCTGAAGGGTAAGAGTAAGAAACTTTATTTAGCGTGGGTACATGTACAACCAGAGAACATTAATAGCTCTGAAATGAGCTATTGACCGACAAACAAATGTATAATAAAAATGTAGAAATATATTAAAAAAACATAATGAATTGTCATTAAATATTTTTATTAAGTAAGGATATTGTTGTCGTCGGCTTCGTCTGTCTGCCCGTCCGTCTGTTGAGCCTTCCATCTCTCCATCTTTCTTGTGGACACGATATCTCAAGAAGAATTATAGCCAGGTATTGTAAATTCATACCACCTGTGTATGCTGCCTGGTGACGGGCCAGAAACCTATTGAAATGACTGACCTTGACCTATTTTGTTACGGTCCAATTCTAGTTAAGGAGAGTTAACTCTACGTCTTTGTCACTTGCCTAAATTCTCTCCCAGGAGAGTTATTAATCACTCTCCTGGTATGAGAATATATTTTAGAGTAATATTGACAAGTGAATCACTCTTACAATATACATGTAGTTATCACTCTCGCAAAACAAAGTCGAGGAGAGTGATCAACAGCTCTAGCAAATTTCACACACACGAGAGACAATTATACACAAAATTATGATATTGAGTTCTGATGTTCTGATCAATGCAGAATCTCCAAATAAGGTACTGGCAGTACCAACATTATGCTGGGAGAGTGAACTTACATGTGGATTATAAGGCAGCCATGATATATATGGGTAAATACTCCTGACAATTTACGATTGTAGAATATCTTGTCATTACACCATAATATTCTGAATTTCACAATGGAAACTTAAGTTTTGATCCCTCTCGATTGATTTACAAGCTGGTGTCAGATTGATTAGATCATTAAGAGTCCTTGCGTAATCAACATTTCCTGAACACTATCAATCAAATGTACACTTACGTAGAATCAATAGTTGTTTATTTCTTTTTCGTATTGATCTGCTCGGAGTATTTCACGATCCAGTTATGCATGTCGACACCTACTCAAGACTAACATAATTAATGCATTGTTTACGTGATCTCACTCTTGATTAGTTTTTGTATGGCACGTCGTGATACACATATTGGCATCCTGATGACCATATTAGGCTCATTAAACTTACATGTTCGCTTTTCATCATCTACTCGCCAAGCAAGTGGGGCGGATGGGCAGATTTTTTTTTTTTTTTTACTTTTTTTTTTATCCTGGTTATGGTTTTACAAAATACATGCTGTCAAAAATGCCAAAAATTCCATGTTTTGCTGATACCTTTTATAAAATATACTAATTTAGGTTGATGAGCAATGGATTACATCATCTCGAGAACCATGCAGGTCTGACTTTCGATGCATGCTTGTTGACACAAGTAACGTGAATAATACTGCATTTCAGTTATCACAGAAATATTTAAATATTGTTCGGTGCAGCAAGCAAATTTGGGGCGAGCTGTGTTCAAAGATGAATGAAAGGTTGGTGTTAATGAACCCTAAAGTGAGACATAGTGATAAGGCCATCCACACTTCATTCCCGTTAGCCCTCGCATGACATTTTACTTTCATTTATTTTCATTATTTGCAGTTTTTCGTACTTTGATGCGCTTTCCAAGTAGAATTTCTCACTTTGAACATGTTGAAATCAGTGAAATGTTTAAGCCCACCTCATTTCGTTCAACAACCTCAAAGCACATAAAATCTGACGATGGAAATACAAAATTGATGAAAATTATGTGCTCCTGTGAAAAATCCAGTCAGGGGAGGTAAGCCGTTTGTTTAAACATTATGAAACATGGCCGCCAAATGATGTTGGCCCGAATCTTAAATAATGATGAATGGATAATGAAAAGTAAGATCACGCCTGCATCACTTTTGAAAGACAAGCTGACGTGAAAAAAGGAATCAATTGTCAGTAGCCTAAAATAAGCTTTTTTTCCTATGTAAGGAAAACAGCGCATGGGTATAGTGTGCATGCGTAAATGAATAAATAATAACTAATTCATTACAGAAATTAAAAAAAAAATTGAAAACTTTCTGCCCACACACACTTTTATTATCGTATACATATCAAGAGACTATTATAATATCTGGAATTATTCCTCAAAGCAAGAATCAATTAACTGTCCGCAGAAATCACCATGATAGTTCATTTCCTTGTTCATTTGTATACAATTACACATGTACATGTATATGGAGCAGATGTTGAAGATTCATCGTATATATCAATGCACATATATATTGTGGTTGAAACTGACATCTGGTTGCAGTTTCTCCTGGTATATACAGTTTCTACCATGACATACAATGAAACCTGCATAAACCGACCATATTTAGGATCAGATTATAGTGTCAGTTACAACAGGGTTCTGGTTTCTCAAGGTTAAAATTAGTTTAAATTTAATTATTGGGACCAATTTTCACAGTATGTGCATATATGTGGTGTGTTGAATATTTTAGGCTTCCATTTACGTGTATTTATAACTGGATACAATTATTTCCTTGTGTCAACTGCATAAATATATATTAAGTTACCCTACATATACAGACATGTAAGGTTTTCACTTCTATTGATTGACGTCCCTGTGTTGTGTATATTTCGACACAAGGCAGCAGCTAAACTGTAAAACGGCCGCACAGTTGTGTATTTCCCCTCTGTCTGTATCAGTCTGTGGACTTACCTGGCATACAAACAGCGCCAAGGTCTTAACCCAGCTGGGACAGGTAAATGTCTCCGTCAGTTTGCTCCCCTCGTATTTGCCCACTGGCTCAGCATAGGTTCTCATCAAAGTATTGATCAAAGGTTTTCACGCTGATTTTCTACGATCTGTCTCTCGGAGGTGTCCCAGTTTGATATCTCTTATATGTGTTGGGCTTGTGCGGAATGTTCCCATACATGTATGCTGTGACGAAAGGATTTACACAAGAAACCTACATTACTGTCAGCTGACTGGTGGGAAGTTTAAAGAGCAGTTATCAGTTCATGACAGTCTTCGATTGATGCTTAGGGATTCAGGTAATGTTATTGATCAGGATTGTCAGGGATTCAAGTTTATGTATGTGACAGATTGGGATTGGGATTCTTAGATATTTAATTGGGTTGATAGTGTTCGTAGGGGTTCAGGTAATGTGATTGATTGAGATTCTTGGGGATTCATTTAATATGATTGATCGGGATGCTCATGAATTCACCTAATGTGATTGATTGGGATTTTAGAGATTCAGTTAATGTGATTGATTGGAATTTTTAGGGATTCAAGTGATGGAATTCTTAGAGATCCACATTATTTGATTAATTTGGGTTTTTTTTAGGCATTCAGGTACAATATTCCAGGTAATGTGATTGACTGGGATTATATTTGGATTATTAGGGATTCGGGTAATGGGATTGATTGGGATTATTAGGGATTCAGGTAATGGGATTGATTGGGATTATTAGGGATTCGGGTAATGGGATTATTAGGGATTCAGGTAATGGGATTGATTGGGATTATTAGGGATTCAGGTAATGGGATTGATTGGGATTATTAGGGATTCAGGTAATGGGATTGATGGGATTATTAAGGATTTGGGTGATGTGATGGATTGGGATTCTAAGGGTTCAGGTAATTTGATTTATCGAGATATTTAATAAAGGATTGAGGTAATGTGATTGATTGGGATTCTTAGGGTTTTGGGTAATGTTATTGATGGGATTTTTCATGGATTCTCGTAATATGATTAATCGGGATTCTTAGGGATTTGAGTAATGTGATTGATCAGGATTCTTAGGGATTCTGGTAATGTGATTGATTGGGATCACACCTGATGATTATGGAATGTAGATGTAATTTTGTTGGCATTATTATTCTGAACAATTGACAACATTTATTATATTTAGGAATAACTAAAATCTTCTGTACCGATGATATCATTGCTTCATTTCGTCCTCTCACTTACATGTAAATCTTAAGGCTTGTACAAGTACAAAGTTCCCAATATTAGCACATATGCTTTACAGGTATGTGGAACTGTAACAAAGGTGCAAGTGTAACAGACATGACGTTAGCTATAACTTACCTTTGACATGAGATTTCTGATGACTCATGAATGTCAAATTAGGACAGATCTGTGTGCCAGGTTATTCTTAGCCCATTCAACGCCACCTACATGTGCTACCCCCATGGACTTACACATACCTGTGTCTGCAGTACTGTCAGTGTGGGATAGACTTTACCTGTGTCGGGTGATCATTTCGTAGACAGAACAGGTTTGTCCACCGTTGTACAGATCATTACCTTATTTGATGTATAACACTGATTAGGTGATTATCCGAGGACACCTTTACGGAGGGGAAAAAAACGTATGTATAGTTTTGTAACTACTCAGACTGTTGCTCAGTGTACCAGACCGGTACATAAATTACGAACTCGATACATTTACAGCTAGCATGCAGCTAGAGTGTCACTGGCAAATTAAATGATACTTGAGTCAAGACTTCCCTATTTGGCTGTGTTTTGATGCCTGAATGCCCTTGTACTGGTACCACTATAAGCATGGTTAAATCCTCAAAATTTTAACACAGGAAGTGAAATCTTCAAATTTATTAGAAAAATAAGTTGACAAAATGGTCAGATGTCAACGTTATTGTAGATACACGAGGATATAATCCATTACTACTTCGATGTTCTTATGGTTGAAGAGGGTGATTAAATGAATGACTGATCGAATTCTGTCTGCAAAATTGGGGTGACTGAATTTTAATAGGGTGTCACCGTGATTGAATTACTAGTGAATTTACCATATCCTGTATCATGTCAGTATAAATCATTGACAACAGACATGGTGATTATTGTACATCATAAATCATATACATATACATGTATGTGCCAACAGCATAATGAATAAGCTATGAAGACACTCGTTATAACATAATATCATAAGATGATGCACATGTAGGCCTATAATGAATAAGCTATGAAGACACTCGTTATAACATAATATCATAAGATGATGTACATGTAGGCCTATAATGAATAAGCTATGAAGACACTCGTTATAACATAATATCATAAGATGATGTACATGTATAATAAATAAGCTATGAAGACACTCGTTATAACATAATATCATAAGACGATGTACATGTAGCAAGAAACAAAACCAACACCAAATTGTCATACCAAGCATACAGTTGACATGGTTGATGCCATGTCTGTGGATCACATGGTAATGAGGTTGACAATTTACTTTGTGACATGAGCTTTAGAATAAGGTAACTGTTTATTCAAATACAACCTAGGTAAACCAAGATTGACAGGGGAATACCATCTAGATCTAACGCTATGAAAACTTTGTGCAAAATGTTTGGCGATATTCTACGAGATCCAATAATAAGTCAATCACAAAAACTTCTGCCTCTTCACTTTGTCAGTGATTGACGTTTACTTCAGGGATATTACCACCTTCGCAAGGCAAAATCTTTTGATATTTTCTACATCCTAACAAAGCCAGACTTTTCTGCGGGAGTAAACCCTTTGATGTTCACTCGCACTGTCTGGAAATGATGCCATATTTGGATACTGTTTACCAATAACGTTTACCCTGTTGGTACCGTGTGTAATTACTGCGGGCGTGATTTTGAAATTGTTTTACCAAGCTAGCCACCTGATTGGCTAGCAAATGTAGTTGAAATTCGAATGGGATTTATATTGTGCTGAAGTAAGATATAATATTTCTTGATATTATATCTGAGTTGAGATGGATTCAAATACAGTCAATTACATGTACTTTGAATGCAATAATCTGTGGAATGAGCATAGCTGAAGAGAAACAAGATGACAGACCTGCTCGTCAAACTACTTTCTAGACAATAAAATCAGGACATCACAATGGATTCTTTCCAGATTTGGTACAATGTCACAGTCATGTGGAGTAGAATTTGTATTTATGAAAGATGAAAGTTTTGATTCTCGTGATTACGGGCAGTTTCAAGAGGAAATTTCTGTATCATTTTTGCTTGAATTCTTACATTGTCCATTTACCATGTTAACCCAGCATAAAAGTACATGCACAAAAGAGCAGATATCTGCCATTTGTATTGATGACCTATATGTACACAGGTAGATATTGTAACAAAGACTGCCCAAACCAGGACATAGAAACATTGCTGACGTCACTTTGAGGATTTCCCAGCTCTATTCTCAACATGATATTCGAAAGCCAAGCTTCATACTCAAATATATTACAGAGATAGTTAGTCCAAGCTTAAAGGAAATTCGGCCACAATCTCTGAACTGCTCAGATTGTGATATTAGACTGGCACAATCTGATAAACTTGAACTGTTTAACGTTCCATGTAAGCTTGTATGATGAATTCCTGTATTGTTTAACACTCAAACCCATGTTAAGAGGCCACCCAAGGGAAACAGGAAATATTTAATGCAGGATGTTTGATAAAGTTGGTCGTTAGAGCAGGTTTGACTGAAACTCACACTTGATAAATTGTCTGTCTGGGATCATTAATAATAGACTGTTGCAGTATACATACATTTTAGATCCTATTTTATTTTCATTTATGGGTACAGGTACAACAATGTTTTTTTCTTTTTCCATGTTACAGAAAGTTTATAGCCTATTTCTTCTAATTATTCAGATGGCAAAACTTAACTTCGGGTATCTGCGCAGAGAAATGCTGCTAACTTTCTACAAATTTCACTGGCTACCTTTTCAGTTTTTGGAATAAATAACATATCTATGCCATAGAATTTAGCTTTAGTTGTCTTAAATATGCTTTTTTCTGCTTTCATTCCAAAAATGCTCTTCGAAAAATTAGAAGACAAATAGGGCAATGTTACTGTATAATGTACATATAGTGCTTTCGTGGTCAGCGTTTTGAGCAAAGCCCTGTGGGACTTCTTGGGATTGACCTGGGGTGTCGTTGTGTACACCTCAGGTCATGGAGACAACTAAGGGCCTCAGCTCCTCAGACAGCTTGTCGCAAAGAGGCATCTGAGGCACCCATCAGGTTTCCAGGCTTGAAAAGAGATAGGACCCAAACATAGAGATGTGACTGAAATATTGTTGAAAGCAACGCTAAATCATATTTCATTCACTCACTTTGAGCAATATGCAAATCTTCAGTCGAGTGGTCATCACGACATGTATTTGTATTCATCTACAATGAAGACTTCTAAACTCTTGTATCTTTCAGGTTGAAAACTACCGGTAATTAAGAGAAATGGACGGGGGCAAGAGGGTATGGGTCCCTCATGCTACGGAGGGTTTCAAACTCGGCCGTATCGTGGACATAGCGACCAATCTGCTCACAGTAGAACCGTTTGATGCCCCGGGAACTGTAAGTAACATTCTCAATATAACTAATATCAATATAATTCATGCTAGTATTCTTGATGTTGTTCAGCCCATTCAAAATAATGAGATATGTGACTTGGATTGGATTGACTTAGGCACTACATCATGGAACAAAGGGCACTGGTCACACAGAGTAAGCCATATGTGAATGTTTCGCCCACACTACCATCCAAGAGTTAGAAGTAACAATTGGTTTGGTATTTGAAAGCTGTATATATATATGTTTAGAAAAAGCTGCACATGTAATCAGACAGATGAGAGGAGTGACTGTGATTTAATTATATATCACAGAGCACTGTCTTCAGGAAGAATTGACGTCAAACTTTCTCAGCATCCAATCAAGGGGTGTGCTAGTGAGAGAATCATTCTCCTCAAATCACATGCCCTGGTAGATCTTGAAACACTGCAATAAGCATCTTAATTTCCAAGTCATTCTACATTCACTCTTTGAACGACCTTCTACCCTGGGTATATCAGCCCATCAGTTGTCTTCAGAATCAAAGGAAAGTTGTAAATTCTTAAGTAGGAATGAGACATTCATTGATCTCGAATCCATATGAATTTTGAAATGTGTCCCAGTGGGTTATTGAAACTGACATACAATATATCATCCCACCCCCAGTCTCTCGTGTCTGCAAACTTTGCGAGAGCTGAGCACTGATCAATCTCCTATTTTTGTATTGCGAGTGTGATCACTGTATTCCGACAGTGATTCACTCTTGTCAGTATTTTACTCTCCATTATTTTTTTATTTTCCAGGAGAGTGATCAATGACTCTCCTTGGGTGCAAATTAGGTGAAATAAGGAGGATCAGTCCCCTTAGAATTGATACTGCCTCCCTACGGTATCACCTTATTAGGAGAAATGGAACACAATTGGTTTGGGGGTTCTGATTGGTTCATATATGAAATGTACACTTTTGATAACTTAAAAGGCCAGTTCAAAGTGTGTGCATAGAAATTCACCTGGGTATGTGGATGACCAATCATAGGCAGAACAAATTATTCTGAATGTACATATACCTGCTTTTTCTTTGACAGACGATAAATGCTCCGTATGACCGGACGTTTCCAGCGGAGGAATACGACAAGGATGTTGAGGACAACTGTGAGTTAATTCACATTATATCTTATTTCTTTTAATTTTTTTAATGATCTTCTTTTTATTAGTCACACCGATGGTACCCTCTGTGGTGTTTTTGCCATTCGTCCTGCGTGTGTAGGGACTGTGCAAGAGTGTAGTGGTGTAGGCTGTTTGATGATTGCCAGTGATGCCTAGCCTAATCTAATGATTCGCAGGTCTAGTTTCTGGCAGGACTAAATACATTGTACGTGTGCCTTATTTTTTCTAAATTTGCCTCCGTTCTAAAGATATCCGTGGTTTAGTTGAAGAGGGTCGCATATTTTTCGAATTACTGAACATCATTTCCACAACGGAATTTAAAAATAATAAAAAAAGCTCTCTAATTTTGTTCGAAAAGTACATGTTTATTATTTGAATCTAAAAGTTCAAATATATTTAATGAATACTTTAGAAATTAGTAGCGAGGAAATTTAAAGCTAAATTTTCAAAAAATCTCTATTTTTATTCAAATAATTCAGTTTTTGGTAATCAGAAGAACACAATGGCCTATTCCCACTATAGTTCACGTTAATCCCTGAACAGTGCTGTCTTGCCCAGGTGTTGCCGACACTGGTGCATGTGGGCCCCTATGATCTTCGGGTTGTTCTCTCCCCTATGTTTATAACCTGGAGCGGGTTTTTTAACTATTGATAACTGGTGTAAATATGATAATATGGATAAAATATTTCCACCATTCCAAGAAAGGACCAACAAGCTTACATTCATGATAATCCTGGTAACCTCAGGCATGTCAGGTCGGAAATATACCAGTTATCATCAGTTGAAAAACTTGCTTCATGTTATAAACTTAGGGGAGAGGTCAAGAGAACAACCCGAAGATCACGGTGGCCCACAAGCTGTGCACCAGCGTTACCGATACAGGGGCCAGACAGCAATGTCCAGGGATTAACTTGAACTACAGTGGGAATTGGCCATTGTCACTAAATGCGGGACTTGCACAATACAGGGTTCCGGCCTCGGCCGCTAGGATCGCCTTTATCTTTATTTCCGTTTTATCCCACTTCTATCGTCTGCTAGGCGCTGAGTTGGTCTTTCAGAGCGGCTTTGAAAGCTCCATTCCCGCTGAGATCTAACGGCTGGAGCTCTCTTGTACAGCATGCTGGCATGAATACACATTTAAACCCATTGTCAGCTAATGCCGACTTCGCGGTATTTATTGACTTTAGCGGAGTTCAAATGACAACTACCTGTATGATATCTCGCGATGTAGGGTTTGCTTACCTACGGGAATTCCAATGGAAACGTTTATACTATTTCAATCATCCCGCGGGCCGGTTTTATATTCGGCATATTTGTCTTTCACCATTGCTAATGAATATGGTGGCACAATCGAATAAACTACGACCAGAAGTTCAGTTTTCATGAACTTCTGCTACGACATGTTTCTATCGATTATATCAAGTATTGAACTTAAAATCATATAAATCCATGTCGGCTGCTTTTTCTCGATAAGCCTGAAATGTCGTTCGCCGCGATCCTGGCGCCTGGGCGGTGATTATTACGGAGAGTTATCGCCCGCTATGCGTTCAAGCGAAACGATCGGCCAGCCTACTCAGATGTGCCTAGCAGACGATAGAAGTGGGATAAAACGGAAATAAAGACAAAGGCGATCCTAGCGGCCGAGGCCGGAACCCTGTATTGTGCAAGTCCCGCATTGGACTTCATTTTTATGTTACACAACATTTACATTTTCACAGTTGAGTGGCCTTGTACATTTCCCCTAAAGTTTATGTAATTAGATTTGTCATGCGAGATGTCTGTTTGCTTGTGACAAATATTTAGCATTTATTCGACTTTGACCCAGGAGTTGGATTCTGTACATTCTAAGAATCAGAAATGAATAGAAAAAGTTGCTGTGATATGGAATATGGAAGAAAATGGAATTTTATGTGGATATTAACTGCCAGTTTACCAGGTTCAAGCAGCAGGCCTCCTATTTTAGGATAAATAAATAAATTGTCCTATAAAAACACAAATGTTTGAGAATATTGTCAAATAATTGTTCCAACAAGGCAACATGTCTAAAGAGAAGATTCCATATCCTTTATTTTAAGATGTAATGCTCTGGACATTGTCAAAGTCTGTCTTTCTTAAATAATTTCATTATTCCACTCAGCATTTTATTGCGTGGTTATTCAATATTGTTATTTATTCCTTCATAGGCACTGCATTATCTCAACTTGAATGCTTGTATACAGAAGTTTGAGACATGTAGTTAAATTTGTTAGAGACTTCTTTTCTCAAATCCCATAACAGCAAAAAAAGTTGATAATTTGAAATTCTATCAACATAAAATTGGTACAACAATCCTATATTTCCTGTAGTTCTACGGGATGCACATGTTCCTCCACCTCCCGACTTTTACCAGAATAACTAATAGGGGCTCGCGCAGTTGTCATGTACCAGAAATAAGGTCGGTAGGTCAAAGGTCAAGGTAAGTGTGGCCAGAAAATCATCGAAATTCATTTTTTATTTGAGTGGATAAGCTTGCATCAGTGAGAGACGATATCCCACCCAGGTACCGAAATTATACAAAGGTCAAATTTCACCTACCAGGAAATTAAGGTCAAAGGTCAAGGCCACCAGATATAAAAAATAATTGGGAACTCATTGAAAATAGCATTTCTGTGAATGGATGCATTTATGGTAAGCGATGTGCTGGTTACCAATATTGAGTTCAAAAGTTCAAGGTCACTGATCACCATCAACTCCTTGTAACATGCTAGACTGTTAGATTTCATTTTAATGACCTACATGTAGTCCATTGTGCCAGTTAGGTTCTTGTTTTCACTGTGGCCTGCTGGGAGGTCTGGCGGAACTGCATAAATTTACGTGTGTATTATATGTATCATCTTGTCTGTATACACTGACCGTGTACATCTCAGAAGTCTACACTGTTTGAACCCTGCTGGACTGCTTATTTCCTGAAGAAATAATATGCAAATATCGTTTCGTGGAAAATAATAAACTATTGTGATACCTACATGTACAAGTGGTGACAATTACAATATCCATCAAAGTTAGGGTCTGAGAGAAAGTTTTCGTATAGCCTCCAGATATATATATATATATATATGCATCTACATGTATGTTAAAACTTGCGCATGGGATCATTTTGATATCTAGCACATCACTGAATTTGGACAAATAGAGTAGACCATCAGTGGGATTTAAAGCCACATTCATTGTAAAATGTAATTGTCAGGACATTTTGGCATACGATATTTTAGCACAAAGTATCGTGTATGACAGTTTGGCACACAACGTTTAGGCAACTTCATTTCACAGACAAAATGTTAAAATCAAAGGTTTTCTTCATTTTTTCCTAACATACACAATATGGATAATATTAATACTCATGACTATAGCACTACCGAGTTATTGCCCAGATGTCAAGTGGCAAGAGAAACATAGGCATGTTCTATTGACATGATGTCAGATAATATAACAAACAGTTCAGATCAGTTTGATATTTCCACAACAGACTAGGCCAAATTTAAAAAAAGTTGTATGGTTCTGGTAAAATTGTGGAAAAAAATATGGTAGACATGTAATCTGACCGTTTTGAAGTTTTATGAGACTGACACTCAGGAAAAACTCCTTGACAATTAGTGAAGAGGGTCCTTAAATGTCACCGAAATTCATTGAGGCTGAGCTGTACATGTAGGTCAGAATACCCTGATGTAACATTTGTTGTTATACAATGGTTCATGTACACTTGTAGAACTTCGCACTTATACTGCAGGAGATTGTGCTCCTGTTATTGTACGGAAGTATTGAACACACGACATAGGCTAAGCTGATGTTTGTCAAAGCGTTCACCTGTAAACAAACGGGTCAACATTGACCTCCTGTTTTAGAGAGGAGAGAAATCTATATATCTGCTCATACCTGTAAAAGCCAGGACAGCAATATAACACACCTTTAATAAACACAAGGAGACAGGTGACACAGTGGATGCTGCCTCCACATTGCTTGGGAGGAATATCCTTTAATAGCTCCCTGCCAGATGGAATAGGCTTGAAGCGTAAAACTTCGACTCTAATACATCTAACGCAGTTTATACTTCTATTGCAATGCCTGTGTCTCGGTATATTGTACGTGCTCTGGACTTCAAGTGAATTTGTTTGTTAGAAAATCTTGGTGTTGAAAACGAATAATATGTTGATAACTCCATAAAATGCATGAATGCCCAATATAAATTATAATTTCAATGTATGGGTGTGAAAAGGAATAGGACCTACCCAGGATCCAGGGCATGACATCTTATCTCGGGGCACCAATAAATGAGAAAAACAGTGTGAATGCACCAGTTCTCCTTGCGAAAAAAAAACAAAAACAGTTGCCTAATACAAACTTCATATTTTTTGTTGGCCTCGAGGGAATACACATGATTGCTAGCTCTGTTTTCTACGAGTAGTCCTGAAAAGCATGACCAGCGTAATATAGGTAATCAGAGTAAAACAGCCTTAGGTTTACACCAATCACCTAGGTAACCCTCAATTAAGATGGGTGTGGTCAGGTATAATCAATACAGATGCACATTGTTAGTTCACCTGCTCTGTGATGTAATTGCCACATCTAATCATCCATCCTCAATCTGTATACATACTCTGCAGAAATCACTGATGATCATTTAAAGCTTGGTTATTGATAACATTTCATACATGTTATCTGTGAATCTACCTGGGTTTGTGCCATTAGGTGGTGAAAAAGAAGAGAAGAAAAATACCCGCCAAATGGAATGTCAAAAATAAATGATTTAAATGGGCTTTTCCTGATATAAATTCGGAAGAATGGATTTATTCAGTGCACTGATGAATGATCTTCTGTACGGTTTACTGCGTAATTTTGATTTGGGCCTATGTACATGTATCTATGCGAGATATTTTCAGCCAGTGATAACTGGCATGTACCGTACTTTTTACATAATTTTGGAAAAATTACCATTAATCTAAAGCATAAGGTTTCTTTTAATAAGAGGATAATTATGAATACTGAATATCCATCATAACACCAATTTCATATCAGTTGTGAAAATACACCCATTGTATAATATAAACCAAAATCAAAATATGTACCAGAAGGTTACATGATACATTTGTATTATAGCGAGGAAACGCCCATTACATGTAGCTCTAAAAACTGATGAACATGGTCTAGTAAGAAGTACTATCCTGAAGTCTGTGTATAGGAAAT
>JAVTVY010054591.1:0-29513 GCA_036873755.1 Hanleya hanleyi | reverse complement strand
GACCTTTGACCCCGGCGCACATGTGTGTGTGTATGTGTGTGCTTGCGAGTGTGTTTCTTGGATCGGAGCTCTTGAAGCTCAAATCCTGTGGAGCTCAGAGGTCGGAAGTGACATTTGCATATGACCTCTGTGAGGTCACTTCCGCTTCCGTTCGCGTGACCGGAACTGACCTTGACCCCGGCGCGCAAAGGTTTCCACCGCGGTGGAAACCTTTACACCGCGCGCGCCGGGGTCAAAGGTCAGTTCCGGTCACGTGAGTGGAAGCGGAAGTGACCTCACAGAGGTCGTATGCAAATGTCACTTCCGAGATCTGAGCTCCACAGGCTTTGAGCTCCAAGAGCTCCGATCCAAGAGCTCTGCCACACGGGAGTTCCCCCACCACCACCACCACCGGGCGTTGACGCCCGGTGGAAACCTTTGCGCGCCGGGGTCAAAGGTCAGTTTCGGTCACGTGAACGGAAGCGGAAGTGACCTCAAAGAGGTCATATGCAAATGTCACTTCCGAGCTCTGAGCTCCACAGGCTTTGAGTTCCAAGAGCTCCGATCCAAGAAACACTCGCAAGCACACCCATACACACACAGAGGCATACATACACACACACATACACACGCACTTGCACGCACACGCATACACCCAGACACACACGCATACACACAGGCGGGTCAAAGGTCAGTTCCGGTCACGTGAACGGAAGCGGAAGTGACCTCACAGCGGTCATATGCAAATGTCACTTCTGAGATCTGAGCTCCACAGGCCTTGAGCTCCAAGAGCTCCGATACAAGAGCTCTGCCACACGGGGGTTCCCACCACCACCACCACCACCACCGGGCGTTGGCGCCCATTTGCGCGCCGGGGTCAAAGGTCAGTTCCGGTCACGTGACACGGGACACGGAGGTCACCGAAGATGTCACGGAGATCACCGAAGAGACACGGAGGTGCCCAAACATGATACCAGCTAGCGTGCTATAAAAGGGAAGCGGCCTGGCCGTTTCATCAGACACTCTGTCAACCACCAAGATGTTCACTTGTACTACGTGCTCGAAATCATTCACTCGTCTGCACGACTTGCGCCGCCATGAGCTACCAAGCACGAAGGAACCGCCCGGTATAGCTGTACGATATGTACACTGTCGTTTCAGCGCCCGGATCATTTACAGCGCCACACACGTGCACGCCATGAAGTACCCAAGCGTCCATGCGAAGAATGTGGCGCTGTAAATGATCCGGGCAGTTGCTGCGACACCAACGCACACGACACCCTGTTCCGCAGCCACGTTTGCAGATAGAAGAGCCCGTAGGCATCAATATCGAAACAGGGGGGAACTCCCACCCATCGCACGAGGGCCGATGATGATGTCGCCCTAATTCAACAGTCAAATTCCGACGACAAGACCTTGGGCCAGATTTTGTACGACGTGGAGGGCAAAGTACACTTCGTGGACGAACCCATAAATGTTCCCAGCGATGTGTTACACGAAGACTATCCAGTGAGTGACATTTATCGGCGCCATTGGCCCATGATCCGGCACTGTTTCTACCGTCATCGCCCTATTCAAGATATCTACAATTTCCGATTGACTGACCTCACCCGTCTACGCAACTACGTGGAAGCCATCTTCAATGACCAAGCTACGTCCTTCAAATTAAATCTGGCGTTTGGTTATGTGCTGCAGTATAAGGACACAGACCAAGCCCGATATTTTTACCCGAGCAGTAACATCCGGTTATTTGACCAACCGTTTACCATCATTAACCGGGCGTCGCTAGAGACGATGCTGGAGAAACTGGACACCGTGGATCCCTTGGAATGGGTCCAACAACAACGCCCCAACACCAAGTGGACAGTGGAGAGTGTAACCAATGTTACGTTTTTCGTTACCAAGTTGACCGACCACCCCCATCGGCTGAATGCGTCACTCATGCACTGATGAATACCATTACATGCCGTACATACTCTATATGTCTACATGTTGATCGTTGACGTTACGGAGGTGACCGAAGACACACGGAGGTTGCCGAAGATGTCACGGCTCGGCCCTGGACTTGGGGATAGTTGAACTGAGTGTGCTAAAAATAGATGACCAGCTAGCGTGCTATAAAAGGGAAGCGGCCTGGCCGTTTGATCAGACACTGTGTCAGCCACCAAGATGTTCACTTGCACAACTTGCCAGAAGCAGTTTATTCGTCTGCACCACTTGCGCCGCCATGAGGCCTCCATCCACAACGATGCACGGTATACTTGTATAATCTGCTCACGGTCATTCAATCGGGAGGATCATTTACTGCGCCATGAGAGGGCACTCCACGCGGGTGCGACGGTACAATGTACCGATTGTGGTCGACTCTTCAAACGACCCAGTCGGTTCAGACAGCACCAACGTTTGATTCATAGTCCATCACCACGGTATGAGCGACAACTTTCCACTAAAGAGGCACCCATGAGGGTCAGACCCAGTGAAGATGAACCCGGGGAGACGAACGCCACTGGTGATGCGACGATGAAGAGCTCGCCTATACCCACAGTTCAGAAGAGCCTGGGCATCCAGCCGGACCTCAGCGTTACGGTTTCGAGTCATACGCCTGACGACATCGAAAATTTCTGGACGAGCCCATAAATGTTCCTAGCGATCTCTTACGGACGCCCATCCAGTGAGTGACATCTATCGGCGCCATTGGCCCATGATCCGGCACTGTTTCTACCGTAATCGCCCTATTCAAGATAACTACAATTTCCGACTGACTGACCTCACCCGTCTACGCAACTACGCGGAAGCCATCTTCAATGACCAAGCTACGTCCATCAAATTAAATCTGGCGTTTGGTTATATGCTGCAGCATAAGGACACAGACCAAGCCCGATATTTTTACCCGAGCAGTAACATCCGCCTATTTGACCAACCGTTTACCATCATTAACCGAGTGTCGCTAGAGACGATGCTGGAGAAACTGGACACCGTGGATCCCTTGGAATGGGCCAAACAACAACGCCCCAACACCAAGTGGACAGTGGAGAGTGTGACCAATGTTACGTTTTTCGTGACCAAGCTGACCGACCAACCCATCGGGTGAATGTATTCACCCATGCACTGATAGATACTCAGAATGCACAAACAACTATCTCAGGATATGTTGCCTCAACGGTATCCTGGGCTGCCCGACGATGATTAGAATAAACGGTTCAATCGAACATGGCCGAAGATGGAACTTTCTGAAATGGAGACTTCTGATTGGACAAGAATACATCTAACGGACAGGAACGAATATGACAGATGCAAATGGTGGCCTCTGATTGGACAAGAGTCTTCTTGAATTGTAAATATACCCAACGCGGCTCCTCCAGCGTGGGTATGATGTAACATTGGGGAGAATAAACTATATGAAAAAACTTCTTGTTGTTGTTGTTCTCTCATGTCTCATTTTTGTTGTTGTTGTTGTTGTTGTACTGTCTCCGGTCTGTTAAGGCGTAACGACGAACGTCACTGCATTTCCAAGAATGAGTGACAATTCCATGAAATATCTAGAAAATCAGAGCTTCTGAGCTATTTCACCAGGGCGTTGAAGCATTGAGCTTGGTGTTGGCGGGCGTTGCTACAAGATGACACCGCACACGACGCATTCGGATGGTCCATCTCTACACCAAATACCATCCTTCACTGCCCAAAAATGCTCACTTTCGCTACTACTCCTACTAATGACGTCACCAATGACGTCACAGATGCTGTGGGCAGCCCTCAAATCGAGGTCTGCACGCCGAGAACTACAAAATGACACCTCCCAGGACGCATTCGGACCAAGGATGGTCCATCTCTACACCAAATACCTTCCTTTCACTGCCCCAAAATGCCCACTTTACTTACTACTCGTACTGATGACGTCACCGATGACGTCACAGGTGACGTGAACAGCCCTCAAATCGAGGTCTACACCCCGAGAGCTACAAGATGATACCTTCCAGGACGCATTCAAACCGTGAATAGCCCATGTCGACCCCAAATACCTTCATGTACTGCCCCAAAATGGCCACTTTACTTACTACAACCAACTGCACATGCGCAGATTAACGCGACTTGCACTTAAAAACACACCATTCTGACTCTAACCCACACAAGCTTCACTTTGACACCTTCCACGACCCATTCGGATCCATAGCGGTCCATCTCTACCCCAAACACACACCCACATACCCCAAAATGCCTGCTTTCTCTACTACGGCCAGGCTGCGCATGCGCAGATTGACACGACTTGCACTTAAAAACACGCCATTCTGACACTACCCCACACAAGCTTCACATTGATCCCTCAGACGACCCATTCGAACCGTGAATAGCCCATCTCTAACCCAAACACACACCCACATACCCCCAAAATGCCTACTTTCTATACTACGGGCCAGTCTGCGCATGCGCAGACTATTGAACACGGACAAACCATTAGTGTAGTCAAGTGCTCCTTCACGAGAGCTTCAAAATAAGACCTCACTCGACCCCATTGGACCATTGGTGGCCCCACTAGACTCCAACATGTCCACCCCGTATGGCCCTATACACCCATAGCCATGCAGTATAGGCCTATGGGCCTACCCAGGCCTCGGTGACTTTTTCAAAAATTTCACCGATTCGCTCCGGGACACTTCCTATCGTGTTCTAAATGACGAGACGTGAAAAACAAATCCAAACAACCCTACTGCAAATGTATAGAAGTACGTTTCGCAGGGGGACAAACATTGATCCTATACCCCCAGTATGGGACTATATGGGTCTATATGGGTCTCGGTGACTTTTTTCAAAAATTTCACCGATTCGCTCCGGGACACTTCCTATCATGTTCTAAATGACGTGACTAAGAAAACGAGACCCCACAACCCTACCGCAAATGTATAGAAGTACGTTTCCCAGGGGACAAACATTGATCCTTTACCCCCAGTATGGGACTATATGGGGCTATATCGTACTTTTTCAAAAATTTCACCGATTCGTGCCGGGACACTTCCTGTCATGTTCTAAATGACGAGACGTGAAAAACAAATCCAAACAACCCTACCGCAAATGTATAGAAGTACGTTTCCCAGGGGGACAAACATTGATCCTATACCCCCAGTATGAGACTAGATGGGTCTAGGTGACTTTTTTCAAAAATTTCACCGATTCGCTCCGGGACACTTCCTATCATGTTTGTTTTGACGAGACTAAGAAAACGAGACCCCACAACCTATACCGCAAATGTGGAGAAGTAGGTTTCCCAGGATGGTCCTATACCCCAATACCCCATATACGCATTTTCCCGTAATTTAGGATAAAGTCCGTGTTCCGTATTTTTTCAGGAAAAATTTTACATACACCCACCCTGGAACTAGGGGGAGATAACTCTATTGATAGGCAAGCCCCGTTAAGCCCGGCGACCTATATACCCCCCATACCCCATATAGGCATTTTCTCATATTTTTCGATAAAGTCCGTGTTCCGTTTTTTTTTTTCAGGAAAAGTTTTACATGCACCCACCCATGACTGGATGCCCCTTCACATAGGCTTCACATTGATACCTCATACAACTCCAATGGACCATTAGTGGCTCCCCTACATCCCAAAACGTCTATTTCCATACCCTTTTCCCACAATTACCTGTCTGCGCATGCGCAGAATGGTGACAACGCTCGAGCCACTAGTCCAGTCAGATGCCCCCTCACATAGGCTTCACATGGATACCTCATATGACCCCATTGGACCATGAGTAACTCCCCTACATCACAAAACGGCTATTTTCATACCCTTGGGCCACCGCGCATGCGCAGAATGCCGATATTTCAACCCCACACCCAGCCCATTAGATGCCCCCTCACATAGGCTTCACTTTGATACCTCACTCGACCCCACTGCACCAGTAGTAACTCCCCTAGCTCCAACACGGCTATTTCCATACCCTTGGGCCACCGCGCATGCGCAGAATGGTGACAACGGCCAAGCCGCTAGTCCAGTCAGATGCCCCTTCGCATAAGCTTCACGTTGATACCTCACTCGACCCCATCGGACCATGAGTAGCTCCCCTAGCTCCAACACGGCTATTTCCGTATCCTTGGGCCACACGAGTTGTCTCCCTTGCGTCAGTGTGTGCAGGTGGCGCTATGATCGACGCCGTGATGTGGAAAGGGCGTCCCCACACCATCCTGGAGCCGCCATTTTGTTTGTTGTTTTCTTGCGGAGATACACGGGACAATAAACGCTCGACCCTAGGGTGGTACAGATGCTAGACTGATCCTATTAACATGGTACAACACCTATAGATTATGTTTATTATTATATGGCTTAGAGGTTTTTTTTAGGGTAATGTGAGGGTTTTTTCTCTCCGTGACCTCCCCACCGCCTCGTTTGCTCCCTTGCGCCGCCATTTTGACCACACACACACCCCGCCATTTTGAACCCACACCCACATCAGCCGCCATTTTCAACCCACACCCACATCAGCCGCCATTTTGAACCCACACCCACACCCACATCAGCCGCCATTTTGAACCCACACCCACACCCACATCAGCCGCCATTTTCATCCAACACCCACACCCACATCAGCCGCCATTTTCAACCCACACCCACACCCACATCAGCCGCCATTTTCAACCCACACCCACATCAGCCGCCATTTTCAACCCACTCCCACATCAGCCGCCAATATGCAGATCGAATTGCCCCCAGTTGCCCCCCATGCGTCATAATGTGCAGATGGCGCCACCATGGGAAGTTGTGACATCATAGTTACATCCGGGGGAAAGTTTGTTCAATTTACCCTTTGTATACTACTTACATTACATACATTTACTACCTCTCCAATAGACGGTATACTTTCTAAATGGCATTAGTATATATATATAATAACGGCTATCAGAGTTGTAGTAAATGTACGTAATGTGGACTCCGATCTCCGAACGTCCTGTTTTGGAAGCTGATGTGGCCGAGTGGTCTATAGGGCTTGCATTTACTGGTGGCGATTTGGCGGCAAACTCTGAGGGCGCGGGCTCTAGTCTCGCACGGGAAAGACTCGTCAAGCACTATTTATGCTTTTACCAAGAAAGTAAATCCTGAAAATAATTGTATATAAATGTTATCTGCTTGACACTAGTATTTATTTACCGGCTTTAGGAGCTGTGTCATTATACCGTCCATCAGAGGGGTATTAAATGTACGTAATCTAGACTCCGATCTTCCTCTTTGTGGAAGCTGAGTGGCCGAGTGGACTAGAGCGCTTGCATTTACTGGTGGCGATTTGGTGTCAAACTCTGAGGGCGTGAGTTCCCGTCATTTTTCTCAAAAATTTATGCTTTTCCTCTAGGAAAAGTCATCAAAAATATTTTATTTCTTATCAGATTAATATTTACTAATTTATTGTGCAGTTTTTGTGGAGAAATTACATAAATAAAAAAATCGAAAAATCTGACCGAAAAGTCGACCAAAAAATGTATTTTTTGAAAATGACATCACTGCGACCATTATGATTTTTTTTTACTTTTTCTGGTAGGGCTTTACCTCAGGGTATAGTGTGGTAAGTTTCAGCCCCCTAGCTCAAGGGGTAAGAAAAATAATTTCACAGATTGACTAACACACATACAGACAGACAGCACAAACATTAGATGTTTGCACGTAACAGAACGTCACAGGCCAGGCTCATATATCTTCATTTGACAGTTTTTTTTTGTTCTACCAAATGTGTCATGAAAATGTATACATTACAGCGGAGCGGCGACCTGTGTGATCTTGCCAACGGCATGGCACTGAATAAGTAATTAATGTTGTCCTCTGACCCAAAACGACAATTCACTGCAACGACTATATGGTCTCATGCAAGCTGCTGTGTCGGGCATTCGTGTTAATCTCTAGTGCTCTTTTTTACGATCAACAGTCAAGAATTCCCTGGGGCCATATTTCATTCTAGCTATCAACACAGACCTTGGATTTAAGGAGCTGTATTATGAACATAGGCGATTGTAGTGCCGGTACACGGTGTTTGGGTTGATTTTGACACTATATAACATAAAAGAAAGCTCGATATCTGTCAGCAAAGAACATGTGCTACAATGTATTGTCATATGGTGTCTTCCTATCCTGATCTGTTGTAAATAGAAGACACAAATTTTTTAAATATACATGTAGAAGGATAGGATTTAGAAGGTCCTATATAACGAGTCATTCCATCTCTCATCCATATTTGTCCCAGGGCTTGTGATGTCTAGTGTGATACTATAGATTTCTGAAGTGGGCCTGCAGTCTCACATTAAGCGATATGAGTAGTTTTTTTAATATTATTTTAAGGCCTGACCCTGTACGAGAAGGGGACAACCGAATATATGTGGATAAGCACGCGGTCATTACAACCTGTAACCATCTCGGTCATCTATACGCGGTAAGACTGACCCTGGGATCGTGTGTATCCATGTTCAGCCTACTTTCGGCAACTGCTAGAGGGAATTTCCATAAATCAATATCACGTGACTTCGTCAGCCAATCAGCTAAAGTCTACCGACGTAACCCCAACGTAACTCGCCATTTTCGAGTCATGTGATAAACTACTTGTTCAAAATTACAGATCTACCACACCTCTTGGATGATACAAAAGTTGTACATACCTATATATTTTGTAAGCCCAGGCAATATCTGTTTCAGAGGTGGTATGAAAACCTGTAATTTATCAGATTTCTCGAGTCTGTTCTCCGCCGGATGAAGGCCGAACACAGAATCCGCTAAAGTACCGGATATCGCTCCGCAATAATGGAGACACACGATTCGCAAGCCATCTTATGGATGGCGAAGTGTACGCAAATGTATAGAGCTGTAGAGTGAGAAATCGTCAGTGCAAGTGTTCAGCGTGTATTCGACTGCGTATTTTCTCGGTTGACGGCCAGGTGTTATCCGAGTTGAACCTACTACATAATGACTGGCTTTAATAACTGGTTCAGTATTTATGTATCATTCGCAAGACCTTTTGTGTGAGTATATCGGCAGAGCTAGGAAGCAAATAAGAGCTCCACATTTACCTACCATTCGCCAAAAACTTTTGTGCTGGTAGTCCTGTAGACCTCGAAAGTAAATATAAGTTGACCAACAAACGGGAGAATTGAGTACAAGGGAAAGAGACTCAGGAATGAATTCGTTGAGACGAACTGAATGCGCCGCTATTTGTAATACAGTCCCAGTTACTCCTATTCATATCTGATAGACAGATGCACAAGGCTGTACAGATATGGCGGTTCCAACACTTTCCAGTGCGCACTCCAAAACACAGTCGTCTGCCTCCATCGAAGACGAGCAGACGATAGATTATGATGATGTTACTATGGTTACCGCTGGTAATGTGCTCCTAAATCAGATGCCGTTGGATCCTGTTCCAGTTATCGAGAACGGAATATCTTACAGAGAAAAACTAAGATATACTGTATTTGTTATGATAACAAATGTGGCTATGGTAAGTAGCTATAATGTGGATTATGATTTTTCCTACGAAGTAGGTTCTCATTTGCAAATTGTCCGGTAATGAGTGTGTGAGTCAGTCCATCCGAATCCTTTCGTCGGCAAAATAAGGAGAACCGTTGACATTAGAACCTTTATTTTTTGCAGGAAGTTGCATTAGGGGACTGTTACCAGCAAGTTCTGAGCTGATCTGTTTAATGAAAATTTCTGGTGATTTTTGATGAAAATCACTGCTGATTCTGACTTGGGCAGTGCCCATCTTAATATAGGCAATATTGGGACCACTCGAGGCACATTTGACTTCAAGTTTTAACGAACAAACTATGTATGTGAAAATATAGTGTGTGCGGTTAGCGGATTCGTTTCTAATTGTTATGCCGCTATCGATCGGGTTCACGATAAATAATAACTCACAAAAAAAAAAATTGTTTGCGCTAAGATCAAAAGTCAGAGGTTACTTTAACCCCAAAATCAGGAAATCGCGATATTTTGTGTCCGTCGATACTTTAAGGGGCGACAATGTGTTACGTAACGAAATATAGGTCAAGGGCAAAGGTCAAGGTCACTGTGTCCTAAATTTAGGAAATCAGTAAAATTCACATTTTATTGTGTCAGTTACACTAGTGGGAGACAATGTATCACGTATAAACATTAAGGTCAAATGTCAGGGTCACTGTGACCCCAATATCAAGAAATTGTTAAAAATCGCGATGTTTTTGTCCGTGGATACATTAAGGAGAGGCGATGTGTGTACTGAAATGTAGGTCACGGTCAATTGTCAGGGTCACTGTGACCCCAACATCAGGAAATCATTAAAAATCGATCTGTTGCGTGTTGGCGGATAATAAGGGGAGACGATGTTTTTTGCAGGCGTATATTGAGTCAATGTTGTCTTTTATTCTGATTTGTACTTGCGTCACTTTCAAACGATTTAACAAACGAGGCACAATTCTGTAATCTGTGTAGCGTATATTTGACAGAAGTTTGGGTTGAATTAATCTGATCCACTAAATCGGACGGAGCAAAGATATCCCCGTCAAACAATGTCATCCATTGACCTATCAAGATTTTAATTTTTCGCAGTGATTGAGAATATCAATCTGATGTCAAGTAGTCCTATGGATAGTTTGGTCTTACAGTACTGAGAACATCATCTTGCTGATGATGCTGTTGTTGTTGTTGTTGTTGTTATTTCAGGGTTGTATGTACACAGTCACGGCGACCGCATTCCTGGACCTGCTCCAACATACAGAAATGGATATTGGAAAAGGTTCCTTGTTTTTCACCATGGCGTCGTTGGGTTATATGACCGGGTCACTCATTAGTGGACATCTTTACGACAAATACAGCAGAGACGTCATTTACGGCACTTCGGCTGCTGCCGCAGGGGTATTTACCATCTTTGTACCCTGGCCAAAGATGTTTCCACTGGTGGCTTGTCTCCTGTTTTTCAGTAATATGTGCCAAGGTAGTCTTGACTCGGGTATGTATAAGCGATTTGCGTTACCTTGGTGACTCTTTGTGGATGGATGGATGTACTTGGGCACTCCATCGCACCGCGATGGGCACAGGTCGTGCGAACACGCCGTGCAACCCGTTTCCCCCAATCCGCCCTACACATGATCCCTCGTAACAGTGTCACATAGACACTGTTTAATCCCCACATTCCTATGAAACAATATACCTTCTCTTAATTCCCATAACTACAGAGGTATCACACAATATTTTCATCTGTCAAGCCCCCTCACTCATTAATTATCACCATGGACACTCATAATTAAATCTCCCAATAGCCACTCATCCTCCCCATTCACTCAACATTTGATATATCACCCATCAAATTTCTCTCCAACCCACTTTCCTTAATAATTGTTTCTGCCCCCAACACCCTAGTAATCCTCGTCCTTGTGTCCTAAATTTTCAAGTATCCCATTGTTCCCCGTCCCCGTCATTTTGCCTATTTCCCGAAATCATAAATCCAGTGCCATGTAAATATCACCCAGTATTTTATATCTTCCTCAATGCAATATCCCACTATTTTCCCCTTATACAGAGTATCCCGTGCAACGCGTTCCCCCACACCGCCCTACACATGCTCCCTCATACCAATGACGCATAGCCATCGGTAATTACCCATTATATCTTCTTTACATCTGCATCCATATCATCTAACCGTGATCAGGTCCCCAGTCTTACCTCTATTTCTCTTAATCATCTCTATATATTCACCAATTATTTCACCCATTTCTCTTCATTTTCCCCAATAAAATACCCCAATATTTCCCGTCATTTTGCCTATTTCCCCCGAGATCATAAATCCAGTGCCATGTAAATATCACCCTGTATTTCTCATTTTCCTCAATGCAATATCCCACTATTTTCCCTTTACTGTGCCTAATCATACAGAGTATGCCGTGCAATCCGTTCCTCCACACCGCCCTACACGTTCCCTCATACCAGTGACGCATAGCCACTGATAATAAATATCTGTTCCCCTTGATATATTCTTATTTCTGTATCCATATCATCTAACATTGGCAGTCACCCATTCTGTCCTCTATTTCCCTTAATCGTCTATACCTTATACCCCGGTATTTTCACACATATTCATATATATATACACTAATTATTCCACCAGTATTTCCCTTTATTTTCCTCAATGAAATATCCCAATATATATCCGCTCATTGAGCCTATTCACTGAAGGTCATATAATCCAATGCCATACTAATTTCACCCAGTATTCCCTCTTATTTTCCTCAATCAAATATCCCAGTATTTTCCCTTGTGCTTATTTACCCAGATCATATAAGACAATGCTATATAGACCAGTTTTTCATCCATCATAGTTATGTCGTCGCTATATGACCGAAACAACGCTGAACGCGAAGCCAAACCCCAACACTCACTCACTCACTCACAGTATTTCCCCTAGTTTGGCACAATGAAATATCCCAATATTTCCCCTAATTTTGACTATTCACACAAGAACATATAATCCAATGCCTGATAATTTCGCCTAGTATTCCCCTTATTTTGAGTTAGGTGCAGGATTGGCTTTTTTTTAGATACTTTTCAAATTTCCTATGCTTTAACATGGTGCTATATAGCATACTTGGCAATATTGTGCAGATATTTTTGCTAAACTCCGCAGTAGGCAGAAAAGTGGGTTACTTTAATATCATCTATATTTAATATTTAGCATTTTTATAATCTAGTCTAATTAGAATATATTCGCATTAAAATATCTGTAACGCCGTGTCGGTGAAAGGACAATATATTCAATATTTAGCACCTTTATAATATTATCTAATTAGAATAGATTCGCACATAAATATGTAGCTGACGTCTGAGAACAGACAATATATTGAATATTTAGCACTTTGATAATATCATCTAATTAGAAGAGATTCGCATATAAGTATCTATCTGGCGTCTGAGAAAAGACAATATATTCAATATTTAGCACCTTTATAATATCATATAATTAGAAAAGATTCGCACCCAAATATGTAGCTGGCATCTGGGAAAAGACAATATATTCAATATTTAGCACTTTTATAATCTACTATAATTAGAAGAGATTCGCATTAAAATATCTGTAACACCGTGTCGGAGAAAGGACAATATATTCGATATTTAGCACCTTTATAATATTATCTAATTAGAATAGATTTGCACATAAATATGTAGCTGACGTCTGAGAACAGACAATATATTGAATATTTAGCACTTTGATAATATCATCTAATTAGAAGAGATTCGCAGTTAAGTATCTATCTGGCGTCTGGGAAAAGACAATATATTCAATATTTACCACCTTTATAATATCATATAATTAGAAAAGATTCGCACCCAAATATGTAGCTGGCATCTGGGAAAAGACAATATATTCAATATTTAGCGCTTTTATAATCTATACTAAACAGAAGAGATTCGCAGTTAAATATCCACAAGACCCTTTTCGGAGAAAAGACAATATATTCGATATTTAGCACTTTGATAATCTACTATAATTAGAAGAGATTCGCATCAAAATATCTATAACACCGTGTCGGAGAAGGGACAATATATTCAATATTTAGCACCTCTATATTATCATCTAATTAGAATATATTCGCATTTTAATATATAGGTGACGTTTGAGAGCGGACAATATATTGAATATTTAGCACTTTGATAATATCATCTAATTAGAAGAGATTCGCAGATAAGTATCTATCTGGCGTCTGGGAAAAGACAATATATTCAATATTTAGCACCTTTATAATATCATATAATTAGAAAAGATTCGCAGTTAAATATGTAGATGGCGTCTGGGAAAGACAATATATTCAATATTTAGCACTTTGATAATATCATATAATTAGAAGAGATTCGCAGTTAAATATCCATAAGACCCTTTTCGGAGAAAACACAATATATCCAATATTTAGCACTTTTATAATCTAATATAATTAGAAGAGATTCGCATCAAAATATCTGTAACACCGTGTCGGAGAAAAGACAATATATTCAATATTTAGCACCTTTATAATATCATCTAATTAGAATATATTCGCATTTAAATATGTAGGTGACGTTTGAGAGCAGACAATATATTGAATATTTAGCACTTTGATAATATCATCTAATTAGAAGAGATTCGCAGTTAAGTATCTATCTGGCGTCTGGGAAAAGACAATATATTCAATATTTAGCACCTTTATAATATCATATAATTAGAAAAGATTCGCAGTTAAATATGTAGCTGGCGCCTGGGAAAGACAATATATTCAATATTTAGCACTTTGATAATATCATATAATTAGAAAAGATTCGCAGTTAAATATGTAGCTGGCGTCTGAGAACAGACAATATATTCAATATTGAGCACTTTGATAATATCATATAATTAGAAGAGATTCGCAGTTAAGTATCTATCTGGCGTCTGGGAAAAGACAATATATTCAATATTTAGCACCTTTATAATATCATATAATTAGAAAAGATTCGCACTTAAATATGTAGCTGGCGTCTGGGAAAGACAATATATTCAATATTTAGCACTTTTATAATCTACTATAAAATGACGTCACTGTGACGTCATCAAGTCGGCCATCTTGGATTTTTTTACATTTTGTGGTAGAGCTTGACTCAAGGATATAGTGTGGTAAGTTTCAGCCCCCTAGCTCAAGGGGTCAGAAAAATAATTAGGGGGGGGGCCATTCCGCTGTCTGAGTGGAGTTGCACAGACCACAAATGAAAATGTACTTGCGACTGTCTTAAAACTTACATAACAGCGCATGCGCGTTGTTTAACCAGGAAGAACGATAAAATAATCCCTGTTATTGTCAGAGGAGTTGCACAGACCAGCAAATAAGGGGTAGGACTGCCTCAAACCTCCTTAATCACCAGTCCTTGCAATATTGAAAATATGTAGCATTTGTGCTAATTATACAATATATTTTCTTTAAGGAGAGGCAATCGGACAATTTGGAGCTGCGATTTAGAAGAAATTTTCAATATTTATCATGGATGCAATTTAGAAGAAATATTCAATATTTAGCATTTGTGCTAATTATACAATATATTTTCTTTCGGGAGAGGCAGTCCGACAATTTGCGTTTGCGAGTTATCATGAATATTGAATATTTCTTCTGGCTGCAATTTAGAAAGAAATATTGAATATTTAGCAATTGTGCTAATTATACAATATATTTCATTTGGGAACAGGCAAGTCAAAGTGCTAACTAGCAGTAATCCTAGAAATTATCTTCAAAGTAGCACACCCCTTTCTAAATATCACTGATTTTAGAAATTATTTGCGAAGTAGCAGATCTGCTAAATAGCATGCGAGACAATAATAACCATTCCTGCACCTTAATGCTTATTTTCCTCCATCAAATATCCCAGTATTCCCCCTCATGCCTATTCATCCAAGCTCATAACAGCGGTAGTTCCCATTATTTTCCTTCAATGAAATATCCCAGTATTTCCTCTCATTGTGCCTATTCACTTATAATATCCCACAATCCAATGCCCTATAGACCGGCACCCGTTATTTCATCGAGTATTTCCCCTTATTTTCCTCAATCGAATATCCCAGTTTTACCCCCATTGTTCATATTTCCCCAATATACTATAATTCATGTCATATAGTCATCATTAGTTTCACCCAGTATTTCTCCCTATTCTTCGTGATCTCAATATTTCCCCTTATTTTCCGCGATCAAATATACCCTATTGCCGTCGTGCCTATTCAACCAAGATCATGTAATCCAATGCCATAGTGTTAATTTCACCAAGTATTCCCTTTTATTTTCCTCGATCAAATATCCCCGGGTATTTTCCTTCGATGTGCCTATTCACCCTAGATCATATAAGGCAATGTAATTTCACCCAGTATTTCCCGTTACTTTTCTCAATGAACGATTCCCCTTTCTCAATCAAATATACCAGGCTTTGTCTTTGTTGTACCTATCACCCCAAAATCATAGACACTGGTAATTTCACCCAGTATTTCCTAATTTCACCCAGTATTTCCTCTCATATTTTCCTCGATTATATACCCCAATGTTTACCCTTGTTGTGCCTATTCACCAAAGATCATATATAATTCAATGGTATGTATACGTGAACTCCAGTAATTTCATCCAGTATTTTCCCCTTATCGTCCTCACTGAAGCATCCCGATATTTCCCCTCGTTGCGCTGCTTCCCCAATATCATATAATCCAATGCCATAGTAATTTCACCCAGTATTCCACATTAATTTCCCCCTTTCAAATATCCCAGTATTTTCCTCCGTTGTGCCTATTCACCTATAATGATATAACCCAATGCCATATAAACGCCCTTACATTTCCTCGATCAGATATTTCTGAATTCCCCCAAGTTGTCCCGATTTACCCAAGATCCTATATACTGTCATATACACTAATAATTTCAACCAGTATATCCCCTTATTTTCCCCGATGAAATATCCCAGTATTTAGTCTCATGCCACCTATTCACACAAGATCATATCATCCAATGCCATAGTAATTTCAACCAGTATTTATACATGTATACCAGTATATCACTAAATCAATAAGGTCAATGCACTACATGTATACATAGATGGCGTTAAAATCACCCAGTTTTTCTCCAAATTTGTTTTAATCGCATATCCCAGTATATTTATCTTTCTTGCCTATTTCCGTAAGATTCATTTAATCCTCTCTATCAATGTCATTTAGACACCAATAAACTCACATATCCTGACTTCCATTTTTCCCATCACCGAAAGATTCATATAATATGGTTTATATAAATGTTATACGTCAAACATCTCTAAATCACCAAGCATATTGTATTTCATTTAAACCTAGCTGTATCTATATAATGCTGAACACCTATCGCATTTGCTTGATTCAATCTTAGTTTACTCATCTACAACTTTTTTTTTAACCTTAAAATATCTGTTGGGCAGTATTTCACTGCTCTCCCATGTGGAAAGTTGTGTATATATCAGCACCGACCTGGTCACATCTTAATTCTGTATAGTAGTTTCAAGTTTCAGGCAATTGAAATCGGTCTAAACAAAGATTAAACTGTAGAATTTTACAGCTTAATTTCTAACATATGATGTACATTCTGTTAATTCCTACCACTATTGCCAGTTGAAAGATCACAAGATGTGTATTACTCCAGTAATTTCATCCAGTATTTTCCCCTCATCCGTCCTCACTGAAGCATCCCGATATTTCCTCTCATTGCGCTGTTTCCCCAACATATAATCTAATGCCATACTAATTTCACCCAGTATTCCACATTAATTTTTTCTTTCAAATATCCCAGTATATTCCTCCGTTGTGCCTATTCACCTATAATGATATAACCCAATGCCATATAAACGCCCTTACATTTCCTCGATCAGATATTTGTGAATTCCCCAAGTTAATTGTCCCGATTCACCCAAGATCCTGTATACTTCTCCTTATTTTCCCCGATCGAATATCTCAGTATTTAGTCTCATGCCTCCTATTCACTCAAGATCATATCATCCAATGCCATAGTAATTCCAACCAGTATTTATACATGTATACCAGTATATCATTAAAATCAATAAGGTCAATGCACTAATGTATACATAGACGGCGTTAAACTCACCAATTTTCCTCAAATTTCTTTTAATCGCATATCCCAGTATATTTATCTTTCTTGCCTATTTCCTTACGATTCATTTAATCCTCTCTATCAATGTCATTTCGACACCAATAAAATCACATATCCTGCCTTTTCATTTTTCCCATCACCGAAAGATTCATATAATATGGTTTATATATATGTTATACGTCAAACATCTCTAAATCACCAAGCATATTGTATTTCATTTAAACCTAGCTGTATCTACATAATGTTGAACACCCATCGCATTTACTTTATTTAATGTTAGTTTATTCATCTACAACTTTTTTTTTTAACCTTAAAATATCTGTTGGGCAGTGTTTCACTTAATGACACTTGCATTCTCAACCAATTAAGGATATGATAGAATAATCCTTAATAGAATATGTCCAGCCTAAGCCATTAATTTTAACAACATTGCCGAGTCCAGTCAACTGGACACAGTTTCTAGACAATTTATTACCACCCGTTTGGTGGGAATGAGTTGATATTTGCTCTCCCATGTGGAAAGTTGTGTATATATCAGCTCTGACCTGGTCACATCTTAATTCATTATAGTAGTTTTAAGTTTCAGGCAATTGAAATCGGTCTAAACCAAGATTAAACTGTAGAATTTTACAGCTTAATTACTAACATATGATGTACATTCTGTGAATTCCTACCACTATTGCCAGTTGAAAGATCACACAATCACTAATGGCACTATCTTTATGTATATCAAAACCATTTCTCACATTTCGTCAGCAATTACTAAACAGAACCTTTTTTTCTTGCCTTCTTTTCGAACTATATGCCCCCTTGTTTTTTCTCCAAAGCTGTACCCGAACAGATGATATCAGAGAAATGTACAACATCTATTGACACAGACCATGCGAGCAAATTTATGATACTTTCTCATATACCATCTTCAAACTGAAGCCATGCTTAATAAGCGTACATATTTTCGCTGAATTCTGCCACATGAAAGTAAGCCTCCATCACAATGTCATTATTTGTATGGATAAATGGGTGTATTACCAGAAGCCCAAGATATTGGGGCCTGATTAATCTGTTCTATAATGTCCCCTTCCCTCTGGTCTCTCAGTGCAAAGGTCTGGTATTTAATCAGCAACAACTGTGACTGAATGGCACCATCAAATTCTCCCTTCTCTTGAAAACAGATTTATTCACTAAGGTCAGGTTTTGTATACACTCTGCTGTCCAGCCCAAAATTTTAATTGCCTTCCACCAACTCAAACTGATGGCCATGAAATGACCAGTAGGCGCCTACTAACTTTTACGACTTCCTAAACTTCACTAATGCATCCCACATGTGCCTGCCCTGCATACAATGTCTGCTACACACCAGCGAGATAATGATAACAATACAGAACAAAGACAGAAAAGCCCTTACACAAATCTGCATCCTACCCAAGAAATGAGATTGTCCATTTGTCTATCAACCCAGCTGCAACGCCCAAGATATGCCTGCTCAAAGACGTTCCTATCTACTATTAACTTTCTACCAAATTACAACTTTTTAAATCCTAATAACTTCTAGGCTATTGCATGTACCACTGATATTCCCACCTCCTTACCTAATATTTAATATATGGTATATGTACGACCTATCCTCCATTATCTCATGTATCTCAACACCGCCTAACTTAATCACCCAGATATCTTATATAGGAGTTAAACTTGCAATGGTTCACTATTCCTATGTATATGGAAAGGATTATATGGTACATGCATCTATATACCTGGATTTTCCCTTTTTATATTAAGACACATGCATGCTAACTTTGTTAGTATTTTGACTTCAATATTCTGTTAACATGCCAAGAAGAGTAAACGAGTTCACCAAGATTCCATGGCGGTGGTAACATCCAATCTGGTATGTGCCGTCCAATGTTCACATACATGTATTTGTATGATCATCCCTTCTGCCTCCAAACAGTCACTTTTCCACAAATATCTCCTGACTTCCAAATATAACTCCAGTATACTATAATTTATCCTTTCTCCAATGGCCTACCCTAGCCTTAATAACTTTTCAAAAGAGTCCAGCCAGCTAGGAATGCTCCCGTTTTCTTGGATGAATTTCGTCACCACTGTTTGTCGGTTTTTTGTTTGTTTCTTTTTTGATCAAACTTTCTTCTTTTCCTTTTGACACTCTTTTAAAACTGCTAAGATACTGATATTCTTCACTACCATCCTACTAGCACTAAACTTTCCACCCAGTTCCAAGGCTATATCCCAACACAGCTGTCAGCAGCTCCACGAAAACACGTCTGCTTGTCTCGGTGGTGACAGGTCACACATCACTGTCATATAATCATCATCTTTCACGTGAGAACTAACTACATGTAACGATTCTCACGCACGAAACTTGAAAATAAATTGTACTTCCACATGAAATCTATGTTCGGAATGGGTGTCCGATAACTGGTACTGTCCGCAGCAGGAACGGAGCTGAAATGTTGAGTTGAAAATAGCTCCCACACAAGCAAAAAGGAGTGACGTCATCAAGGGAATTCATAATTGCAGAAAGGTGGCGAGATTTTTATATATTCCAGATAAACCTTCGAAAATGCACGATAATGTATCAGACAGCCATAAACTTTTGCTTAATATTCTCCAACCATTCAATGTAGTAACAAATCACTTGCTACATGATCAACTGGAACTCTGTGCCCAAATCAGGGAAATCTAAAGATAAGATCAAGGTATACCATTTATTGATATCCCGAGGCTCTGTTCTCCACGCATGTTCGTTCATGAACTCGTACATAACGTCATTCTGGTTGATACCCTCGGGGGTGAGTCCTGTCCCTACCATGGTCGAGTTAGGGAAGCTCCTCCCCTCAAATGGGCCCTGCAACAAAATTCAACAATTAATAGATTGGAAGATTTTTTTCGTGTTGTCGATCAGTTTAGACAAGGGTTATGTGTAACCCGGCAGCTCGCCTTTTGGGTATTCAATAACATGCAGCTTCACATAAAGATCGAGCCCTTCAGGTTGCACATCACTGGCAATGACAATACATATTGCAATAAAAATTTGACTTCTTCGTCAGTGATGCTGAAGTTGGATTGAAACATGAACTATATTATAAAACTTGAAATAAAGATTACCTTTTTTTCCAAAAGTAAGCTTATACATGTCATTATGAATACATGTACAATTGAAATTTTGTCTGAGATGTGGGTGTGAATTGCCTGGACAAATATGGTTCGTGCAAAAGCTTGAGGTTAAATCATGATGAGGAATGGGATTCGATACCAAAATTGAAGGAAATGGTGTTCTTCATTAAAGGCGACACAAAATTCCAAACCACCAGTGGTTAATATTTAATATTGTACTTCTGAAATGAAATAATGTCATTAAACTATTACATGTAGTACCGTAATTACTATAAAGGAATATATTGTAGTTGATTTGACGTGTTTGTGTATATGTAACAGGTCGGTGTAAGAACGCATTGTTGAGGCTTTTGTTGAGGCTTTTGTGCAGCTGAAAAGGGTCACGTCTAGACGCATTGTTGAGCTCAGACAGGCTATTGTAGGCTCTGTCTTGTGCGTAATTCTTACACCAAGTATAAACCTACAATGTACACAGCATCTCCTACCTAATAGGTTAGTATCACATATAAGAGATATATGCAGCTTCGCAAAAATATCGAGCCCATGGCACATCATTTGAGGTTACACATCATTGGCAATGCACATCATTTAAAATAATAAATTTATTAAGAAATATGATTTCTATATTTAGTGATATTGAGGTTGGATTGAAGGAGGAACTATATTATATAACTACCAATAAAGATGACATTTTTTCCAAAAGTAAGCCTACCCATCCCATTGCATAGATCTGATGAATACATGTTCATGTATACATGTACATGTAGTTAGGAACAATAGGTGTGCAATTTTGAGCACGTTCTTGGTGTAACTTTGTGTGATGATATGTGAACAAACAAAGCTAATAACAGTGCAAAAGTAGGACTAAATCTATCATTTCCAACAGGCAATGGGACACTTGCACTGTGGTAAACCTTCACATTTGTATGCAAATAAAAGAACGCAATGACAACTGTGTCCAATCATACTGTAATGTTCCATAATAATGTGCACGGGTAAAGACTGAGCTCACAAACTGATTCAAACTCACTTTTAATTAATATAGTAAGTTAAATGTGTGGACACAGATATGGTTGTACAAAAGCTTCAGGGTCAACGAGAATTTGATAAAATTTTAGGAAATGGCGTCCTTCATTTAAGGCGACACGAAATGAAAAACTAACAGGGGTTCGGTACTGCGGGATTCCCCCGCCAGTTATTTTGATATTGTACTTCTGAAATAAAATAATGTCAAAAACTATTAGTAAATACTATAAAGGAATATACTGTATGTGATTTGGTATGTATGACTGTGTACACAATGTACACTGCATCTCATGCATAATAAGAAGTCAAAATTATTCTAAGTCCAGCCTAAACAGAAAAGATTAACCCAGAAAACTTTCTAAGTCCAGCCTAAACATAAAAGTCTAACCGGACAACGACACCAACACCAACACCGCCACTTTTCCCCTCTCTCTCCCAATACCTCGCCTACTTCGTATACGGCGAGCTAAAAATGAACATTCAACAGTATTTTCGTTATTTTGGGACTACACTCTCTTAGAAAGGCACAGATTCTAGCACTGAAAATTGGTCGTGTCCCATGCAGGATTCGAACCAGTGACCACCAGATTAAGGCACCCAACCGCCAGCACTATATGTCAGCGATCTAAACCACGTGGTCAACAGGTCTCCCATAACCTCCCATGACATGACCAAACGCACCGTAAAATTGTTGGCCAAGTGGTTTAGATCACATACAAATTGACGGTTGCCTGCCTACATCTGGAGGTCACTGTGTTGAATCCCGGATGGAACTAAACCAATTTTCAGTGCTAAAATGTGTGCTATACTAAGATAGTTTAATCCCGAGTTTAATCCCAAAATTACGAAAATACTGTAATTATTAAATAGATCACCAAAATAAAAACAAAATAATAAGTTGGGAAGAGGATACAAAGGGAGTAGAGAGAATCAAATGACATCACTCTCCTCTCAGTGGGATGACCAGATTTACTACTGAATCACATGACCAAAAAATAAATATGGTAATCTTTCTAATAATTCAATCACAGGAAGTTAAAAATCCCACCACAATATCTGGGAGTGATCAAATAAAAAGTTGACAAAATGGCTCAAATCATGCAGATAAGCCATTATTTCTTCGTTATTTCATTGATTTTAGAGGTAGATGAAATTTATTAGAACCACCGACTGAATTTTGCCCCTAAAATTGGGGGTGAATGAATGTTGATAGGGGGGTTGAATCATGAGAGGGGTTACTGCTGAAATGAACAATGTCAAGCTTACAGTGAAATTCTCCAAAGTTGTATTATAAGATTCAAGTGATGTACTAGATCAGCATGATCACTGGCATATTTGTCATGGATTTTCAGTAAATTATAAAACTATTCATGTAAAATTTAACCATTTTATCTACTTGTGAAATATCTGGAAACATATGGAAAGAGAGATGAATGTGTCCCCCAGTCACACATATGCCATGTCCTGTGCAGCCACTCAATGCACAGAAAGAGCAGGACCCTATTTTATGGCTATCGTGAAGTTGATCTTTGACCCCAAATAAATCGACATCTTTGCAGTCACATGGTCAACATTTCTGTGAAATTTCAAGATCAATGGAGCGAACCTCAAAATATGATTTTTCGTGTACTGTGACCTTCCACCTATTGCCTCTTCAGGTCCAGACAAAATGCGTATGAATTTTCAGGAAGATCGGTGGAGCATTTAGGACAGCCGTTGACCTATGACCTTTTGACCGCCAAATAATTCGACCTCTTGCGGTTACATGAATAATATTTCTGTGAAATATGAAAATTAATAGTTCATACCTCAAAATCTCCTTTTTCATTTAGTGACCTTGACCATTGACCCCAAATCAATAGGCTTCTTCGTGTTAACACAGACGACATACTGTGACATTGCAAGAATATCAGCAGAGCGATATCATCCAGACAAACTTAAATTTCTTGATTATGAAAACAATTTTCTGTCTTGTTATCCAATTACTTACAGTGTTCACACGTTCTATGACACCATACAGTGCCATGGTTCCTCCAAAGTTATGCAGCATACACCAGATGAAGGGTTGACCATAGTATGATTTCAGTCGTTGGTACTGAGGGTGGTTCTCCGACATCAGGTCCAAAATCAACATCTTACCCTGTCAATAGTGAAATAGAAATCTCTTAAATTTATATTTCAAATTTTTTTAATCATTTGCAACAATGTCTTATTCCGGGAACTTTCGACTAGTTCATCCAGTCTGATTAAAATTTGACCTAAATGTCACTGAACTACTAGGTCAAAAAAGAAGCCCAACTGCACTCTGTCCTCTGCCCTCTGAATTGAAATGTGACAAAGGTCAAATCAACTGAGTCGACCAATTGCATCAAGCTTCAAGCCCCGCTCTCAACAATTGATTTGTATGGAGGAAATGCACGTTTCTTTGATGCAGGTGGGACTTCTGTAGACTCACAGATGTCGTTGAATTTTTTAGCCCTTAGATTTCTCCTGGAAGTTACGAATACAATGTCAGTCTGTTTACAATCACGGTGACAATAAACGGTTCCTTCAGGGATGAAGCAGGTCACCCATTGCCCATTGGTGGACATCCAGCACATATGCTTTACTTCCGATTCACTATAGCGAAGCGACAGTTGGGTCTTTATTATTTAATCAGACTGCTAGTTCATCAGCTATGATCAGACTGGGTCACAATTCAAGTGTTGAAGTATTCACACTCGAGCTGTACACCAGTATTGTGCATACCTTAAAATGTTCAAAATAATAATAAATCAACACTAACTTTATGTAATATCAACCTTCTGGTACAGGGTTCCCAGCTTCTCATGGAAACAAAATTCCCTGATATTTCCCTGATTAATTTCTCAAATTCTCTGAGAAATATGTGATAGTCTCAACAGCTTTTGACATGTAGATACAAACGATTGATTTGTAATTTTGTTTACAGAATTTCGAATCTGAGCGAAAAAGATCGAAAAAGGCCACTGAAAAACACCAAGATATAATCTAAGTTTCAGGGGTTTCAAGATTTCTAGAAACTGTACTTATGTCAGTTGTTATAATACAAGAGAAATGAGCAAAGTTAGTCTGAAAGTGAAGGTACATGTACAGAGGATCCTTCGCCTTTGTTTTGTAGTATTTTTTTTATTTATTTATTTGCACGTGTCATCATTGGGTACTGGAAGCGAAGACCAATCTCTTTGACACTTTGGCATGAGCTATGAAACATACTTAAGATTTTATAATCAGGAACGAATGCTAATTCTGTTCTGTTTATTGGGCTATTTTGAGATATCTCTTTCAAGATACCATGCTCGAAAATAGTAAGATGGTACAATACTTAATACTGAAGGGATCCGGTCTGCGCAGTAATGTTGAAACTTCGAAAGTGCCTGAATCCTGATTATCTCCCTTGGATCGAAACATGCAGTAGTCTACGGTTGTCGAGTTGTGACGTTGAGTCACAAGAGTGACGTCCTTCATGTAGCCGACCCGCCGGCAGACGAAAGGGTGGAGCAGTTCATTTGCTACTGTATGGACTAAAGAAAGCTGATTTGAAATTTGAAGAAATACATTTTAATTCCGAATAATATGAACTCCTTGATATGGAAGGTGAAGGTATGGATATTCTCTATAGTCAATATATAGAATATGCCCCACTGTTTGATCCGCCGACTCTTGTGATGCAACGTCACAACTCGAGAATACCGAATTAATTTGAAGCGTAACTTGGATTTTCGAATCGGACCAAAAAAGGTATCTTGCACTACTAGGCCCCATGTGGGACCCGTGTACCAAATTTCAGAAAGATCCATGAAATATTTCCTGAGAATTCACGGTAGCAATGTTTCAAGGGGAAATTCAAGATGGCCGCCTTGTGGCCATATTGGATTTTCAATTCGGACCGAAAAAAGTATCTTGCACAACTAGACCATAAGGGGAACCAAGGGGAGACCACCTGTGTACCAAATTTGAGAAAGATCCATGCAGTACTTCCTGAGAAATCACGTTAACAAATTTGCATGGGAAAATCCAAGATGGCCGCCTGTTGGTCATATCGAATTTTCGAATCGGACCAGAAAAGGTATCTTGCACAACTAGATGACAAGGTGAACCTGTGTACCAAATTTAACAAAGATCCATGCAGTAGTTCCTGAGAAATCGCAATAACAAAGTTTCATGGGGAAATTCAAGATGGCCGCCTGATGGACATATTGGATTTTGGAATCGGACCAGAAAAGGTATCTTGCACAATTGGACCACAAGGGGGACCTGTGTATCAAATTTGAGAAAGATCCAGGCAGTACTTCCTGTGAAATCAGGATAACAAAATTTCATGGGGAAGTCTAAGATGGCCGCCTGGTGACCATATTGTATTTTCGATTCGGACCGAAAAGGGCATCTTGCATATCGAGACCCTAAGGGAAACCTGTGTACCAAAATTGAGAAAGATCCATGCAGTAGTTCATGAGAAATGACGATAAAGTTTCATGGGAAAATCCAAGATGGCTGCCTGGTGGCCATATTGGATTTTCGATTCGGACCGAAAAATGTATCTTGCACAACTAGACCCTAAGGGGAACCTGTGTACCAAATTTGAGAAAGATCCATACAGTACTTCCTGAGAAATGACGATAAGGTTTCATGGGGAAATCCAAGATGGCTGCCTGGTGGCCATATTGGATTTTCGAATCGCACCAGGAAAGGTATCTTGCACAACTAGATCCCAAGGGGAACCTGTGTACCAAATTTGAGAAAGATCCATGCAGTACTTCCTGAGAAATGACGAAAAAGTTTCATGGGGAAATCCAATATGGCTGCCTGGCGGCCATATTGGATTTTCGAATCGGACCGAAAAAGGTATCTTGCACAACTAGACCCCAAGGGGAACCTGTGTACCAAATTTTAGAAAGATCCATGCAGTAGTTCCTGAGAAATCGCGATAACAAGGTTTCATGGAGAAATCCAAGATGGCTGCCTTGTGGCCATATTGGATTTTCGATTCGGACCGAAAAATGTATCTTGCACAAGTAGACCCTAAGGGGAACCTGTGTACCAAATTTGAGAAAGATCCATGCAGTAGTTCCTGCGAAATCGTGACAAGGTTTCATGGGGAAATCCAAGATGGCTGGCTGGTGGCCATATTGGTTTTCGAATCGGACCGAAAAAGGTATCTTGCACAAAAAGACCCTAAGGGGAACCTGTGTACCAAATTTGAGAAAAATCCATAGAGTACTTCCTGAGAAATGACGATAAAGTTTCATGGGGAAATCCAAGATGGCTGCCTGGTGGCCATATTGGATTTTCGAATCGGACCAGGAAAGGTATCTTGCACATCTAGATCCCAAGGGGAACCTGTGTACCAAATTTGAGAAAGATCCATGCAGTACTTCCTGAGAAATGACGAAGAAGTTTAATGGGGAAATCCAATATGGCTGCCTGGTGGCCATATTGGTTTTACGAATCGGACCGAAAAAGATATCTTGCACAACTAGACCCCAAGGGGAACCTGTGTACCAAATTTTAGAAAGATCCATGCAGTAGTTCCTGAGAAATCGCGATAACAAGGTTTCATGGAGAAATCCAAGATGGCTGCCTTGTGGCCATATTGGATTTTCGATTCACCGAAAAATGTATCTTGCACAACTAGACCCCAAGGGGAACCTGTGTACCAAATTTGAGAAAGATCCATACAGTACTTCCTGAGAAATGACGATAACAAAGTTTCATGGGGAAATCCAAGATGGCTGCCTGGTGGCCATATTGGATTTTCGAATCGGACCAGGAAAAGGTATCTTGCAATACCAGGTCTCAAGGCAAACCTAGTAAATTAAATTTGAGAAAGATCCATGCAGTAGTTCCTGAGAAATTGCAATAACAAGAGCCATAGGGAAATCCAAGATGCATGTCTGGTGGCCATATTGGATTGAATCGGACCAAAAAAGGTATCTTGCACAACCAGACCCCAAGGGGAACCTGTGTACCAAATTTGAGAAAGATCCATGCAGTAGTTTCCGAGAAATCGCGATAACAAGGTTTCATGGGGAAATCCAAGATGGCTGCCTGGTGGCCATATTGGATTTTCGAATCGGAGCAAAAAAGGTTTTTTGCACAACTAGACCCCATGGGGAACCTGTGTACCAAATTTAAGAAAGATCCATGCAGTAGTTCCTGAGAAATCGCGATAACAAGGTTTCATGGGGAAATCCAAGATGGCCGCCTTGTGGCCATATTGGATTTTCGAATCTGACCAGAAAAGGTATCTTGCACAACTAGACCCCAAGGGGAACCTGTGTACCAAATTTGAGAAAGATCCATGCAGTACTTCCTGAGAAATCGCGATAACAAGGATTCATGGGGAAAACCAAGATGGCTGCCTTGTGGCCATATTGGATTTTCGAATCGACCAGAAAAGGTATCTTGCAACAAACTAATTCAAGGGGAACCTGTGTGTGCTCTCAAATTTGAGGTTGATCCATGTGAGTTCGAGAAATTGCACAACAGTGTACTATAGGAAATCCAAGATGGCTGCCTGGTGGCCATTTTGGATTTTCCAATCGGACCAAAAAAGGTTTCTTGCACAACTAGACCCCAAGGGGAATCTGTGTACCAAATTTGAGAAAGATCCATGCAGTAGTTCCTTAGAAATCGCGATAACAAGGTTTCATGGGGAAATCCAAGATGGCTGCCTGGTGGCCATATTGGATTTTCGAATCGGACCAGAAAAGGTATCTTGCACAACTAGACCCCAAAGGGAACCTGTGTACCAAATTTGAGAAAGATCCATGCAGTAGTTCCTGAGAAATCACGATAACAAAGTTTGATGGGAAAATCCAAGATGGCCTGGTGGCCAAGGCCAGATTTTGACCGACCCAAAGGTATCTGCACAACTAGACCCAAGGGGAAACCCAAATAAATTTGAGAAAGATCCATGCAGTAGTTCCTGAGAAATCGCGATAACAGAGGCCTGATATAAAATCCAAGATGGGCTGCCTGGTGGGCCATATTGGATTTTCGAAATCGGACCAAAAAAGGTATCTTGCACAACCAGACCCCAAGGGGAACCTGTGTACCAAATTTGAGAAAGATCCATGCAGTAGTTCCTGAGAAATCGTGATAACACGTTTTCATGGGGAAATCCAAGATGGCTGCCTGGTGGCCATATTGGTTTTTCGAATCGGACCGAAAAAGGTATCTTGCACAACTAGACCCCAAGGGGAAGCTGTGTACCAAATTTGAGAAAGATCCATGCAGTACTTCCTGAGAAATCGCGATAACAAGAATTGTTTACGGACGGACGGACGACGGACGGACGGACGCCTGGACTGACGACGGACGATGGACAAAAAGTGATTTGAACAGCCCACCATCTGGTGATGGTGGGCTAAAAATGTGCATCCCTGGTGTGCACTAAAAAGCCAACATATAGCCAGCCACATGTGACTCCTCTCTTGCTACTCAATTTCCCTGAGTTTTCCCTGATGTTGGGTATTTTTCTCAAATTCCCTGAGTTTTCCCTGACTGGAAAACTGGAAAATCATTTTCCCTGATTTCTCTGATTTCTCTGAGTGGCTGGGAACCCTGCTGGTATTATGATGTGTGAAATGCAATCTAAAAACAAACAATGAAAGATTTCTATAATGTATTCCTTCATCTCCCCGTCACAGAAAGGGTGCGCAATTTATGCAAATTTAAAGCATCTGAATTCAACCAGTTGAGGGACAGTTGAGGTGCAGTTAGTAGGAAGCATGCTTC